>MNCI01014943.1:55197-70718 GCA_015680685.1 Gnetum montanum | reverse complement strand
ATGCTCTGGCTTTGTCATCCTGTGCAAGGCTCGATCTTGACTAGAGTCTTTGGCACTTGGTTAATATTTTCATCATGTGCGGTGCAAAAGAGATATGTTTTTGTAAAACTGAAAAATTCCTTTTCAATGCTTTTGCAATCAAAGATTCAGTAGTATCCGTCTTTCAAGGGCTGTAATGGCCATGAACTGCCACCACTGTAATCATCGTCATTGGTAGCGGCCGTGAAGTGCCATCTCTGTCTCTGTCTTTGTCACAGTCTTGCTCCTGCTCCTTGTCTCTACGTCTCTCCATTTTCATAGGAGCGAGGGCTCTTGCAGGGCTCCCCTCTAGAGAGAGTTGCTACCACTCTGCTGCTGGACCAGCGCAAAGAGAAAATTTTACACAGTAACAGAAGCCACTTTACTAGACACACGACCACGGCGCCTCCTCGGAAATTGCAGTCTAGCATCAGGTCTCACAGCGTAATTGCCACCATTCCACCACCGCTTGGCCTCCATTGCACTGCCGTTGCTCTGCTGCTGCTCCGCACTATTTGTGTTTGCCTCGCTGTGTTGGTTTCCGTGTTGATGCTCTGTGCTAGGCCTGCCTCATCTGTTGGTTTTAGTTTTGTTGCGCCTGCATGTGTTGGGTCTGTTGTGGTTCGTTGGTTTCCGACTCTACTGCTTCTTGATTTCGGGCAATGCGGCTGGATTTTGTTGGTGATCGCTCGCTTCCCAATCATTCTATGAACTGAATGACGAGTTGTACAAGCCCAAGAAATTTCCAGCCACTAGGTTTTTATCCAAATTTTGGGTTATTTGCCTCATTCTTCCATAATTATGTTAATTCAGTTTGGAAATACCAAGGTTTGGTGGCTTCTCATATGCTTGCTCTTAATTTAATTCGTTCTTGCATCGGCAGTAGTTGCTGAATTCATACATTGTAATGGCATTATTTTTAGGAGAAAATTAGTTGCACTAAAAGTGTTAGTGGCTGCGACGAGTTCTTGGAGGGAGAGTTTTAAAAACTATTCACCCCACTTGGGAATCTGTAATTTGGCCTTTTTGTTTTTCCTTTTATGAAATAGGACACCCGTACAAACCAGCAAAAGGAAAACCAGTTGAAAGGCTATTAACGAGCACAATTTTTACAATTCTACTGATCCTCACATTTTAGAGAATTGGTGATGATGCTGTACAAATATGACTTGGCTACTGTTCCATGAAATGGCCAAAATGTGCCAACAAGGTTCTTTCAACACTTAAAAGTTTTCTTACTCTTTTCATTCTTACTTAGCTTATTTTTCACTTTGTACTTGATCTTGTTTTCTTCTAAGTGTCCATGTAGGAGACACTTGCTGACACCATGTTTAGCCAAGATTCCGACTCCTATCACAACTCCCAAATTTGTAAACTAATGGAAGGACAAAAGGCATAGACCCTTATGGCACCTATGATGCAGCATGACTACAAGGTCACATTAGCTAAGTGAGAACTAAGTATAGCACTATCCAAGAATGAGCTAAGTAGGATGGATGCTTATGAAACAACCAATGATTTGTAACCATTTTTGCCAACCCAAACCATCCCATTGAGCTAACTCTATCTAAATAGGGTACACTACCTGAATACTGGATCACCAAGGATGAAGTCTAGGCAGTGGAAAGCATTGAGGCCTAATAAGATAGCTTGTTGGAGATGATTTCATTGGAAATCCCAACATTAATTTTAGTAGTAAAAATTACTAATTCCAAAACTAGTGTAGCAAGCAAAGTGCTGATGATGATAAGGAGGAACATCCTCATGTTTCTTTCCTTGCAAAACATTTTCATCCAACACATAGTCCCATTTTATAGCATGTGAACCTCATTTATTCCACCAACTTGAATATTATTCCTATATTTGTTTTAGTAAATTTCACTATCATAGCCCCACTTGTGACCAACGTGCCTCTTACTTGCAACTTATTTCCAAATACAACTATAGTTAATCCTACTTTTCCATCATTAGTACAAGATGTTAATCAACCTTTTAACCCATTTCAAGCCTTATCCCACATGATTCCAGTAAACATATCATAAATTTCCTTATATTTTCCATCATCTACACCTCACATGTCACATTTTAATGTCATTCCAATAGCACCCATGAATGCCATGACATCTATCCAATCAATTTTACTTGCTTATAATCACATTCTAAGTAACCCTGCTTAGAACATTCCTAGAGTTACTCATGAATTAATGTTGTTCTTACATGATTTTTCTTTCAAGCTACAGGTAAATGAGGATCAAACTAGGAACGTTAATGCATTACATGGGGATAGTCTTATAGTGTTAATTTCTAATTTCCTTGTTAACCCCATCAACCTAATAATCCCACTTGTTCAAGTTCCTAAGGAGGGTTTATTGTTGAATTTCACTACGTATAATGGGGAATCTAATCCTATCAGTCATGTAATTATCTTTCAAAATAAATGTATGTTGTTGACTAATTATTCCCACATTGTACTTAAAAGTTTTTCCAACTCTTTGACTAGGAAAGCACTTGAGTGGTACAAATTTCTACCCCATGGGTCAATTACTTTCCTTGAATAGCTTTTCACAACCTTTGTGGAAAGATTTAAGTATAACATTACTAAGGATGGTAATTTACAAAAGCTTCTCATAATCAAATAGGCACATAATGAGTTCATCTCCAAGTTTATCTCTAGATGATCATTTTCTACCATGGAGTTCACACATCCTTTACCTGATGAGCAGTTATTGGATATCTTTGAGGGAGTTCCTAATGATTATATTAGAGGAAAATTGATTTATCCTAGGATACTTAGCCTTCATTATGCAA
Organism: Gnetum montanum; assembly: GCA_015680685.1. Classification (NCBI taxonomy): domain Eukaryota; kingdom Viridiplantae; phylum Streptophyta; class Gnetopsida; order Gnetales; family Gnetaceae; genus Gnetum; species Gnetum montanum. Next base: position 67,892 of record MNCI01014943.1, on the reverse strand, counting down.
TTCCTTTAGCCAAGAATATTGAGGAAGTGGCAATTCAATGTAATGATCTTGAGTGGGTCAACTTATGTAACAAGGAAAACAAGAAGGCTAACGAAAAAAAAACCTTCTTCTAAAATGTAAAACAAACAATGGCTTCAGTAAACTAGCTCATTGATAGTTCATTTTTGAATAATGGGGAAATAATTGTGGAAACTAAAATTCATATAAAAATCCTAATGGTAATGAACAAAACAAATTCAATAATGGATAAAGAAGGCCACAAAAGTATAGGGAAAAATACCATAAGTTTCTAATGGCCTACAATCAATTGTATAATATGCTATTGAAATAGGGACACATCATCCTAATGCAAGTCCCTGAACAAACAAGAGCTCATTTCAAAAGACTTCAAACTTTGGCAATTGATCCATCCTAACAAGTGGAAGGAGATCCACCTATTCCTAAGTGGTACAATCCTAATAAATTTTACTATTACTAGGAAGTTGCAAGTGATGATATAGAGAATTGCACACTTTCAAGGATGATGTGTAGCATTGGTGGAAAAAGGAGAGATAATTTTCAACACACCTCTATGGCCTCATAATCAAAATATGCCAATTTTTCAAGATCGCTTGAGTGTCCATTTAAGGAGAATTTCTACATTCCACTTTGATGAGTAGTGAGATATCCCTAGGCCCAACCATACAAATCATAAGTATTTACCCGCGATCTAGTCAAACTCTGCAGACCTTAAGTTCCCAAGTACACTAGTTTCAAGAAAGTGAAATCTAAAAGGAATAATCGTTGTCTTCTAAGTTCCACTTGTGAAGTGCAAGTATATGGTTAAGTGCAACTAAGGTATATGATTTTTGTCATTTTATATTTTATAAGTTTAATCACCTAGAGTAAGAATGAAAGGTAGGGTAATTTAATATTTAGTTTATCTATTGCCTAGTTAGCCTAACAAAGGTACCCGTTCCCACTCCCCGGAAACATCCTAAATGCATGTAGTATTGCTGGGTTACCAAACATTAAGCATTTCTAAGTTACCAAGTGCTACACATATGCTTGAAGAAATCATGCTTGTGTTCATTAATAACTAGAAATTAATTACTTAATTAAGGTTCATTAAAGTAAACTGCATGATTAACAAATGCATTAAAGGAAAGATTAATCTATTGTCAATGCTGCAAGGATTATCAAAAGGGCTTATCTTTATTCCCATCACACTACTATGCTCAAGTACATTAGTACCTGATTAAAGGTCCATACACACTTAGAATTTTAGTACGGGCACTCAAAAAAATTCTAACTCTAGAATGACTAAACTACAAGGACTTTGTTACTTTATGCAAGCATTGACGGAAAACTATATGAAAATTGTGAACCCAAGCGCTGTATTTATAGGTCGGCATATACATCGTAATATCAAATATTTGACATCACATCTTGGGGTTTGATATCAGGCACCTGATATCAAGGCTCTAATATCAAATATATTCAATATTAGAGCATGTCAAAACACGATTCATCATACCCCCATGATTGAATGAAAACTCATCCTCAAGTGAACAAGAGGATGAACAAGTTCTTTACAAAATATTAGGTAGGTATGGGATTATTGACTAACATACAAATGAACTCAAATGAAATAGATAGACTTTAAGTGCTTGAGTGTACAAATTTACAATATTTTACAAAATTGGGTATTCATGACAAGAGAAGTGAACACCCTGGACAAAATTAACATCCAACTCCTTTAGCAAATCATGAATAGTTCTCATCACAGGGTGTTGCTACTTATTCTTTGATGAAAATAGTCTTAATTCTAGTCCGTGCTTCCCATTGTAATTACAACAAGATCATGAATTAGTGTGCAATGTGTAACGAATAGCTTTGAAGTACCTTTTCTTGTTGATGGTTGCACTTGATGAGGTTGTGATTGTGGTGGATTGATTTTATTGACAGTGTTAGTGGGAAAGCTGAAAAATAGTTGAAATGGATAAAAGGTCCATTAAATTTTGAAAGTTCAAAATGATGAAATGCTTGAAGAGGATTTAAGAATTCACAACAATAAAAAGATGAGTTACTAAGAAAATGTTGTGAAGATGCATACAATTGGATGTCATTGATGAGGCATGCAAAAGGGTTTAATTGTAATAAATTCTAAGGGTAAAGAACTTAACTAATCCAACCAAAAGATATACAAGTGGGTCCTCCTCAAAGTAGGCATAGGTCTTTTATTGCCCTTGTATAACTTCAAACCAAGGAGTCCATGGGGCAATAAAAGGCCTATTCCTACTTTGAGGAGGACCCACTTGTATATCTTTTGGTTGGATTAGTTAAGTTCTTATAATTTTTTTGATGATGAGAACCACACCATGCAAAGAATTATTCAACTTCCTGTTATTGGTCAACATGGAATGGTAAGGAATCCATGAAAATACACATGCACCCAAGTAAGTAGAAAGGCACAAAGTATACTAAATTTCCATAAGTTCACACCTTGCTCAAACCTTTGAATCCTTTCTAGATCTAGAAAGTACCAAAGTCACAAGTTTGTTAAAGTTTTATTAATGAAAAAGAGACTGCACATTTCTAGAACAAGGAAAACCATAGAGTTTGTGGATGGGTGGATATTGTGGATTCATTGCCTATTGCATGAAAAAGAAACCATGTCCTAATTATCAGTAACAAAATTCAAAGCTACAATCTAGATACTAACAATCAAATAACTAGATAGCACATGCTTACATTAATCAAACACATTGTACTCAGTTGGTAACACAACAAGTTATTATTAAAACATAATAATCACATTCAAAATAAAGGAAAATATATAAGGAAATGTAAAATATTTAAGAAAAATAAAACATACTAACAATGTTATAAATTTTTTTTTGAAAAATTAATAATGTAAAACAAAAAGGTGCAAGATAAAGAATGTGTAAAAAAAAAAGGTTGTAAAAGTAAAAAGATGTAAAGCAAAAATGTGTAAAACAAAGAGATGGAAAACTAAGGAGCTACTTATATAGTTAGCATGGATGGCCATGTCCTCCACGACTAAGTTGAAAGGAGGAGATTCGAAATATTAAGCATGGGTATCCATTCGATAAGGCGTTTGTTGTATTAGCTGGCATATGCTCGTGGAAAGGATTGACTTGTTGTATGTTGACCAATTATTTCTTGTTTGGGCTCTTAGGTTTTTAGATCATCATGGCCCTAGAAGGAAAAGCTTCATACATTATATAAGGTCCTTTTCACAATTTATGGAACTTAGTTCGTTGAGATAAATGTGTGGGATTCCAATAAAGGATCTTATCTTCTAGTTGAAATTTGACTTTCTTGATTTTAAGCTCATGGAACTTTTTGTTGAATGGCTTATGTAACTCATTAGATGATAAGGCCACCAATTGATTTTTATTTAGTAAGTTGAGGTTCATTAATCTTTCTTTTGGTGCTAGACTCAAGTCAAGGTCAAGGTCATAGGTTGCTAAAAGTGTACAAATCTTGAACTAAATAGGAAGTCTTGGTAGTTTTATATACACCAACTTGTAGGGAGAATAGCTGATAGGAAGTTTCCATGTTGAGAGGTAGGCCTAAAGGGAATATGAGTTTTATGCTCCAGTATTTCCTATATTTTTTGACAGTTCTTATTAGAATCCTTGTGATTTCCCTATTGGTAACCTCAACTTGACCATTGGCATAGGGTTGGTAGGGTGTTGTGAGTTTATGTTCAACCCCCAAGCATTGCATGAGCTTCTAAAAAGTAGTGCTTGTAAAGTGAGTTCCATGATTAGAAATCAATGCATGTGTCACACCAAACTTGTTTACAACATTTTGTTGTCTAAACCAAACAATAGTAGAAGAAGTACAGTTGGTGATCATTGTTGCTTCTGCCCATTTCATACAATAGTCAAGAGTGACTATGATGTACTCCTTTTCATTTGACATGGGCATGATGGGAGCCATGAAATCAATGCCCTAGATGTCAAAGGGTTCCAATGATTAGATCCACTATTGAGGTCCCTTCATTTGAGTAGTCATTCCAACATCTCGTTGGCAGAATTCACAAGAGTGGACATATTGATGAGCATCCTTGAAGAAGGCTAGTCGATAATACCCTGCCATGAAGATTTTAATGACTGTGTGTCTCCCAAGATAGTGGCCCCCATAAGCACCTTCATGAAAATCTTGGAGAATGCACAGTTGATCAGTATCAAAGACACACCAATGAATTAGGCCATTGGTGCACACCTTGTAGAGGTGTTTTTTGATCTCCATGAAACATTTTACTTGGTAAAGAAACTATTGTTTCTTCTAATGATCCAACCCTTGGGGAATCTTCTAGCTAAGAAGATAGGTGAGAATTCCATTATACCATATAGGTTTAGTAGGTAATTGTTCAATTATAGCCTTGGTAATGCGGAGTTCATTAGAAAATAGATCAAATAGTGGACTTTCATCCTCTTTGCTATACCATCTCAATTGAGAGAAGTGATCAGCAACCACATTCTTAGTGACCTTTTAGTGTAGCATTGTAAGATCAAATTCTTGTAAGATCACTAGCCACTATATAACTTGGGGGCTCACAGTTGGCTTGTTCATCAAGAAGTAGATGGTGTTATGGTTCATGTGCACAAATACTTTGTATCCAAGAAATAATGCTTGAACTTCTCTAGAGCAAACACCACTGCCATCAATTCTTTTTCTATGGTGGTGTAATTTAGTTGTGCATCTATAATGCTTCAACTTGTGCAGTGGATGTAATATGGGTGTTTCTTATCATCCATCTACGTAAGAATAGCCCCTAAGGCATAATTTGATGCATCCATCATGACACGAAATGATCTGGACTAGTCAGGTGCTTGTAGGATTAGAGTTTCTACAAGTTTTTCCTCTAGTTTATAGAATGCTTTTTCACATTTCATGGTCTAGATAGATGGAGCATCTTTCTCTGTTAGCTTAACTAATGGTTTTGTGATCCTAGAATGACCAATAGTAGCTAGTATGTCAAGGAATGACCAAACATCTTTGAAAATTTCTAGTTGGTAGGTTATTCCTTGCATGAACTTTATTTTTTTAGGAATGCCCTCTTGGACCATTAGATGGCTCTTCTACCAATTGAGCCACAAGTTTGTTTCAACACATCATTTTAGCACTTACTCAAGGTGGTCTAAAGCTTGCTCAAATGTAGCTCCATAAGTGGAGAAGTCATCCATGAAGACTTCCACACCAGTATCGATCTACTATTAAAAAATGCTAAGGACCAAGCATTGGAATGTAGCAAGGGAATTGCACAGATCAAAAGGCATATTGTAATATGCAAAAGTAGCCTAGGGACTTGTGAATGTTGTTTTAGCTTTGTCCTCTAGCATGATCTAGATTTGGTTATAGCCACTACAATCATCTAGAAAACTATAGTAGCAATGCTTGAATATTGTGTCTAATACTTGATCAACATTGGTAATAGGAAATGGTCCTTGAATGTTGCCATATACAGTAGCCAAAAATTGATGTAGACCTACCACTTGCCACCTTTCTTAGGAATAATAATGAGTGGACTAACCCACTCGATATCATAGATAAACCCCACCTTGAGAAGTTGTTCAATTTCTTCCTTTATGACATACTTCAATTTGGGATTTAATCACCTCTATGGATGTCTCTTTGGCTTCATGGCCTGATCAATGTAGATGCGATGTTGGCATATCCTAGGATCAATCCTTGTGAGTTCAAGATATGGCTAGGCAAAGGTTGTTGACCATTTTTCAATCACTTTGAATAGAATATTTTTCTATTTTGGAGTAAGATTAGCATTGATTATTACTAGCTTTCCATTTTTTAAGAACACATAATCCATGCTAGTTGGTAGAGTTTTAAATTCAAGCGGCTCTTGTTTGAAATTTTTAGGAATTTCCAACTCTTCCTAGTAGGTATCATCATTTGCATCATCGAAGAGTTGGTGATGAACTTACTCTAGTTCATCCATGCCTACGACATATGCACATGTTAGGCTCTTAGTTAGTTCCATGCAAAGTATGTTGCTTTCAGAATAAATGGTTAGCCACTGNACATGTTAGGCTCTTAGTTGGTTCCATGCAAAGTATGTTGCTTTCAAAATAAATGGTTAGCCACTAGGTGCCCTCTTGTTTTGTGGTTGTTGTGTATAGACACTATTAAATATTAACTTTTGGTGCACACTGTTGACATGCAGAGATGGATGCTTGTTTCATAGCTCAAAGTTTCTACACATAATTGCACCCTGTATGAGTGTACATGATGCATGGAACTCACTTCTTCTCGATCATCCCAAATGCATTTTCTTTAGATATTTCCAAGGAAATATATCTGATGCCCATTTTTACATCAATGGTCCTTAGCCATGTCCTTCCCATGATGATTGGGAAGTCCCCTTTGTAGTTCTCCACCTTGATCACTAGAAATCAATAGGATAAGACCACCCATAGATAGTGGTCATTATGTCTTCTACCAATCCCAATGGAATAGTGATGGATTGGTTTGCAAATTCTAATATGATATTGCTCTTCTTGAGAGGAGGTAGGTTCCATGTAGTATACATCTCATGAAAAATTAGATTGACACAAGAACTTGAGTGGAGAAGAGCTTTGCATGGTTCATTCCTAGTAATATGCAGTAGCTGAGAGGACTCCTAGGATCAACTAATTTCTTGGTAAGGTTTCCAACATGGATCTAATCAGATATGGCATGAGTAAGAAATCATAGTATGGATCCTGGGTGATGTTTGGTTTGAAGGGGACTCAAAGGAAGTTGATACAGAGGAAGATGAAGGAGCAAGGTTGCCAATTGTAGGGTATGTGAGGGCTTAGGTGGACTATGGAATCAGAAGAAAGGTCTTTTTTTTGATTGAGTAGATTGAGTATCCAAACCACTCGGTTGATGAACCAGTTATAGATTAACAACCCTAGTAGCATTTATTTTATTGTGCTTGAGCTAGGAGTTCACCTTACATAGGTGGAGCAGGTGGTAGTTGTGTAGAGGAAGGAGGAAGATGTGTAGAAATGGGAAGAGGATAAGCGTAAAAGGTGGTATCCATTCTTGCATGTGGAGAATGAGTTCAATAATAATCAAAAGTATGGTAGTGAGGTTGGATAGTGAAAATGTGATTGGAAGAGTCACGTGGAGACAAGGGTTGTTGAATGTAGTACACATATGGATCAAGTTGTCTATAAGGGTATTACTACCAGGGTGGTGCCAACGCCATGACTATGGTTGTTGCCACTATTAATACTATTCATATGATTTCAATGGAGTTCCATTTAGATAATATTGTTGTTACTAGTAGAACTGCTTAGAATTACCTTGAGGATAAGGCAATCTTCTAGGTGTTTACCTTTGTGCTAGTCATGGATTCAAGACATAAATCCTAGATTCCTATAAGTGTGAAAAAATAGGATAACATCCCTAAGGATGTTCATAATGGCAGATGTCGCACCCACCATCATCATTTGATTCACTTCCTACAAATTCCTCTATTGCAGCAATCTTGCCCTTACCTCTTTGATAGGCACATTCAACTTCCTTATGCCTCCTCACTCATGATTACTACCTTATTCTTTGGACTCTTTAGCAATTTTTAGGATAGCTTAAAATTTGCTATCCATGGAGTTCCACAACTGATCAACCCTAGTTGTAAGTTTAGATTGAAATTTTTGAAGTGGCAAGGTTTTTCTATTGACCACCTCATCAAGTGTAGATTTCTCCTCATTATCATAGAATCAAACCTTCCTCTTGTGAATGGAAGGATCATGATTGTACTTTTCTACACTTTCTCTTTTTCTTAATTCTCCTTTCTCTTTAGCTACTTACTTGATCAATCTTTGGATCTAATAGGTGCTTAATTTTGAAAATTGTCCTTGGGCATAGATGCTAAGGATTCTCTGCATTTCAGATCGAAGCCTATCTACGATGTGGTGAAGTTGGTCCAATTGAGAATAACCATGACTAGAACATTTATCCATTAAGGAATAATATTAGTTGATGGTGGCATGCAAGGGTTTGTGTGTTCCTTTTTTTCATTCTTGGATCTGTCCAACTTGAGAAGATAGATCCCATCATATAAGCATTTGTTGGAGCATCATAGGAATGAATTGAAAGGGTGGTAACACAATGTTGTCCTCCATGTCATGCAACCACGGTTGTTCATCCTAATGTAGAATGAAGGTTGATGAGTGAAAAGGTACCCCTACACTCAACCATACAAATACAAGCGTGTACACAAAATTTGGTCAAACTCTACGGATGGACTAGTTGTGGCACCTAGATAGTTATACGTTGATTGCAGTTCACTGTCTTCCAACATGAACTAATAGTAGCTTTGTCACGTATGGTTTAGTCTAGAGTGAGGCATAAGATTTTTATTATTTTATGTTTTATTAATTTGATTGCTGAAAACAAGAATAAAAGTGAGAGTAATTAAGTGCTAAGTAAACTATTGCCTAATCTAGCCTAACACAAGTAGCTATCCCCACTTTCTGGACACATCCTAAACTTCAAGTAACATTGCTGGTTTGTCAAACAATAATCATTTCTAAGCTACCAAGTGTCACATGTATGTTTGAAGGGGTCATGCTTGTGTATTTTAATTAATTTCTTGATTAATTAAAACTAATTACTGAATGAATAACATTAAATGTGAACTACATGAAAGCATGATATATAAATGCATAAGAAAGAAAGTCTTAAGTGCAACAAGGAATGGATCAAAGAGTTTATCTTTATTACCAACACACTAGTGTATTCAGGTACATCAATGCTTGAACAAAGATTTGTTCACACTTAGACCTCTTGTTGTGGGAACTTTGAAAATATTCTAACTCTCAAATAAACAAACTGCAAGAGTTTCCTTGACTGCCAAAGAATTACTCTCAATTTTGTGCCTGGGGGTTGTATTTATAGACCCAGGAATAACCTTGTGATATTGAATACACGATATCACATCTTGGGCTGCAATATCACATACCGAATATCATGTACCTGATATCGTGACTGCTCCAATATCAGAGCTCATGTAAAACAAAATTCATCATACCCCCACGTTTGAATGGAAACTCATCCTCAAGTCTAGAAGAAGAGGAACAAGTCCCTAACAAAATATATTAGGAGGGATGGATTGTTTGACTCATGCAGAGTGACACAGAGAAAATAGAAAAATACAGAAGTGCTTGAGCATACAATATTATAGTTGTGTATAAAATTGGATGTTCATGATAATAGAAAAGAACACCCTTAGATCCAATGGACATCCAATCCCTCTTGGCAACAAAAGAATGAGGGAGAGGTAGAAGAGATCCAGCAATCATGAACGATCTCTTGCAAGTGATATTGTTGCATCCTCCTTGGTGAAGATAGTCCTGCTTTTAGTCCATGCTTCCCATTGCAATCACAAAAAAATCAAGGATTAGTATATAAAGTTTAATAGATAATAGCCAAATACCTTATTTCATTAGTAGTTTTGTCTAGCCGAGCTATGATTGTGATAGACTGGTTACTTAATAATGTTAGTGAAAAGATTGATGAATTGGTTAAGTAAGAGAAGTGGTCCATAAAATTTAGAAAAATCTTAACACAAGGAATACTGGAAAGAGGGTATAGAAATTCACAATAATAAAAATAAGGAATTTACTAAAAATAGTTGTGAAAATGTGTACAATTGGATGGCATGGATGGGGTAAATAAAAAGAATTTGATTGTAACAATGTCTATGGATAAAGAAATTAACTTAACCAAACCAAAACATATGCAAGTAGGTCCTCCCCAAAGTAGGCACAGGATTTTTATGCCCTTGCATAACTTCAAACCAAGGAGTCCATGGGCACCATGGATGATTAATGGTTACAGAAAGTTAAGTACAAAAACCCAAACTAACTGACTAAGAAACCTGACACATCAAACTAGAACATTGAATCAAAACATGAAACCAACAATGAGGTGAGGTATGAAAAGCATAAATGGATGAGAGAGAGAATGGAATGGAGTTCTTAATTATGGTCACATGAAGTCCCTTGTGGAGTTTGTGATTAAATGACTCAACAGGATCCATCCTTAGTCTAGACCAAAGCCAACCACTTCCAGTGACTTCGCATCAACATTCTAAGACTAGTCCATCCCTTGAGACACAAGAATGCTTCCACAAAACAACCACCATTTTGAATTGGAGAGAAAGTAGGAAATAAGAAAGGGCGTTAGTTAGAGGAGACAAGAAAATTCCCATAACTAGTACTTGTAGCCTTTTTATTTGGTCTAAGGGGTATGCTTTGAATCATCATCTTTTTTTTTGCTTTTTCTATTTTTTATTTTTTTATCTTTTATTTTCTCTTTTTTTTTTATGAAGACCACACCATGCAAGGACTTATTTAACTTCCTAGTGTGGAATGATGTAGAATGGTGAGAAGCTTACGAGAACACTCCCACACATAGGAAAATAGAAAAGCATGAAGAATACCACATCCCTTTGAAGCCAAACCATATTTGAACCTTTGATTCCTTCCCAATTCTAGAAACTACACCAGTTACCAATTTATTAAAGTTACATTAATGAAGAAGGGACTACACGTTTCCAAAACAAGAAAAACCATAGAGTATGTGGGTGGGTGGATGATGTGGACTCACTACCTATTACATAAAAAGAAACCATGTCCTATTCATTAGTAATGACATTCAATGTTAGAAACTAGACATCAAAAATCAAATTACAAATGAAACATACCATCATCAAGTAGCACATTACCATTGTACTTGATAGCTTATTAGTAGAAAGAGTAGAGAAACACATAAAACACAAGAAGATATATAAAAGAAAGTAAAAGATTATGCAATAAATATCAAATATATTAATGATGATGTAAAAAAAAACTTAGAAAAGATTAATAACCTAGAAAACAAAAATATGTAAAACAAAGAATATGAAAAAAAATAAATTTGTAAAACTAAAAATGTGTGAAAAAAAAAGTCAAAAGACACTTAAGAATCCTAGAAATTAGAATGGGGGGTGACCCCCATGACTAAAAATTTGGTCATGGGTAGGATTAATAAGTGGATGAATAAGATTCATGCATGTATGAAAAGTTAGGGGTCCGTCATGCCCCAGCCACTAGGTGTTTATTGGTGGTATGGTGGCTACGTAGAGAAATCGTTGATCACACACCTGATTATAGAAAGCATAGTGGGGTAGGTTAGATGATGTGTGTACATTATGAGGTAAATTAAACCCACTATGACACCCTTGACTAGATGGTAGTATGCACAGATCTGTGTATCCCTTCACATTGGTGAATTTACTGAATGTTGGAGTGTGAGGTGGAGGCCTAGGTATGGTGACAAGGACAGTTGATGGGACTAAGGAAGGTGTGGCACCAGGTTTTCCTTGGCCTAGTTTAGAAGGTGAAGTAAATTCAAAAGTGTGATTCTTCTTCTTATGGTCATGCCTAAAGAAGGGACACTTACCAGGTTGTGGAGGGAACCTACTTCCGTTAATAGCAGTAGCACAAGTTACATTTGTTGGTTGGCACGGTGGTGTAGAACCATCCGATGCATCTAATGGCAATGTAGAAGGAGGTGAAGGATGAGAATACCAAGGGTGAGGAGGAGTGTAAGAAGTATGAGGTGGTGATCCCTTAGGAGAAGACATGGATCGATGGTACTCGGGAGAGTGATAACAACGATTGGAAGTAGAGGATTTAGAACTAGTTGGAGAAATAGGATGTTGGACATAGTAGACATTTGGTTTTGGTGGATAGGAAGGATGTGGCTAACTAGATGGTGGCCTTTCCCATGCTTGTGAATTTTGCCACTGTAATGGAGCAAAGTGTTGAGGCTGGTAATAGTTCCCCCTAGGATAGTAACATGGGTCATGGGGTTATCGATAATTACCTTGTGCAATAGGGATGAGCCTAAATTGATACCTTTGTATGAATTTTGGGTGTAGCCTCCCTACCCAATGCTCATATAGATGTGAGAAGACTAGGCAATGACCCTTTAAATGGTCATATAAACATACATCACATCCATCCTCATTATCTATAGTTGAGCCTTTGGCCTTGTTACCATTAGCCATTCTCCCTAGTTGTTGAATAGTGTCCTTAACTATTTATGATTTCTATATGCTCTATTTGTTTTGATTGCTAGGTTTATTTTGGATGATCCTCTCCCTAACAATGTCTTCTAAGTTCACACTTTGTTCATTTTCCCATATGGTCATCTTATTATGCTTTGCCTCAATATGGTTAGCATAGGTGGCCATCTCCCCCATGACTGAGTTGTAAGGGAGAGATCCGAAATAGTAAGCACCTATTGGAATTTCTAAGAAGTGCCCAACTTCTCCAAATTGATGATCTTAAGTTGAGGGTGGAAGTTGGTGACGCTCATGTTCCAACGTGTCTATGCCACGGTTGTTGGCATGAGTTTCCTCAGTTCGTTCCATGCATATTTTTCTGCTCCTATGAGGAGCTGTCAACCACGGGGTATCTACTACTTCTGGTATGATTGCTACATACAGGCATCTTTGTTGCAGAGTTTCTTGGGCACACCTGTTACATGGAGACATTTCCTTCATGTCATCACCCGATGAATCACTGTATGTGATGCATGGAACTATCCTCTTCTTGATCTTTCCACATATGTTTATCTTAGATATTTCCAAGGAAAGATCGCGGATCCTAAGGCATGCGTCTACT
>MNCI01014943.1:36180-53871 GCA_015680685.1 Gnetum montanum | reverse complement strand
CCTTTTTACTTTTACCCTCTCCGTTATGCTCATGGTGGCTGCGCCCAGATGTGGAAGGAGAGTGTGAATGGTGAGATGAAGGAGAAGAGGAAGGGGATCCATCACCATGACAATGTTTCTTACCTTCTCTTCGACTGCTTTGGCCCCGATTGTTGTAACGATCCAAGTGTCCATCCTTAGTGTGAGTGGTTGTTCCTGCCATGAACAGTTGGTGCTCATGGGGATTAGAGCCTGTAGCATGTACAGTTGATCGAAGGCCCTGATGCCTATCCTCTTCACCATTGTGAGGAGGAGGAACATCATTTTCTAAGAAACCCATTGTGAGGGGTTCCTCATCTCCTATTTTGCTAAGGACATGGGGGACCTTGCCCTTCAACAATGAATGTTGGCTCTCCTGCCTTTCGTCCCGAATACGTTGGGCATTTGTGGAATGATAATCCCTTGTGTCATGGTCATCTAGAACGTATTCCGCAAACAGTTCTTGCATGCCAATCTATGCTAAGGCACGGAAAAGCATGTTAGGGGTTGCTCAATCTAGGGGTAATAAAATGTTACCTTGTAGATATCTCCACCACAGTTGTTCATCCTGATGGAGAATAAAAGTAAAGTTAGGGACATACTCATTAGGATGAGTATATGTGACCTTAGATTGTTTAGGACATGGCTGGTCTCGGTTATGCATATGATGCTGACTGTCTTCTGTGTTGCCCTTAGGTGAGTTGATTTCATGAGAAGAAGCCATTTCTACCGGTGTGATGCTTACCATTATTTATGTTCTTAATTAACTGATTAACCCGAAGGTTCGTTAGAGCTCACAACGATGTGAGTGATATGCCTTATGTTCAAATTGGCGAAAAAACAATTAGTCCTCGGCAACGGCGCCAATGATGAGTGGCGAGGTACCCCTACACTCAACCATACGAATACAAGCATGTACGTGCGATCTGGTTGAACTCTGCAGACCAAATGCCTTAACGCCACATGAAACACTTGGGGTTAATCATTCGTTGTCTTCCTAGGCTTGCTTGTATGTGTCACGGTGTATGGTTAAGCAAGTCTGAGGTATATGATTTTTTTGGTATTTTTCGATTTATTGCCTATGCTATGAGAGTGAAGGGTTGAGAAACTAAAAATAAATCTAACTATAGAACTAAGTCCTAGCGTCATCATCTGTTCCCACTTACCGTACACACCATGAACTGTGCAATTGTGGCTACCAAACACTAATCGTTATTGGGATTACCACACGTAATGCATGTGCTCGAAGCGGTCGTACTGAGGCACTTAACTAACCTAAGTGTGACAAGTAGCCGATTCCTTGACTAGCCATACACATCCGTGGATGCTTGTAATCAAGTCATACTTGTCTCACGTCTAGGAGGAAAGGGTTGAGAGAATCTAATCACGATGAGTAGTCGATTCCTTGGCTAGCCGTACACGTTTGTCAACGCTCGTAACCAAGTCGTACTCATGTTGCGTCACTAGGAAAGCAGTAAATAACATTAATTAAACCTATCCATCCACTGCAAGGTTTATTTGCAAAGCTCATCTTTATTGCCGTACACAACTTACGTTCCAGTACAAAGCTGCTCAAATAAAGAACCGTTCACTTGGGGGACTCCTACTGCGGGCACATGGAAAATATTCTATCTTTGGGGTGATCAATATGCCAGAACTTCGCTACTTAGCCTATCTGATTGGAAATGAGGGGAGTTTCGCCTCTTATTTATAGATATGGCGGCAGACCGTGATATAGCGTACGCGATATCGCAGGGAAGGACGCAATATCGCGTATGCGATATTGCAAGGGATGCAATATCGTGGCGGACGCGATATCACGGCCTGTGCAATTCACGTCTCATCAATCATAAAACATCAAAAAGCCATAAAGAATAATGGTTCTTGTACTATAACCAAATAAAATTCATCTAAATACATCCCATTAATAGCTATACATAATATCCATTACAAAATACAAAGTCTAAAAACAAGTCTCATCTTAATCTTTCCTACTAACATCTAACTCTAATTATCCTAACATTATAAGGTCTTATTATAAGAAGGGAATTTCTATCACACAACCTCTACATCTTCTATGTTCTTCTCATCATTACCAAAACCTCCTAGAGCCCCTATACCTATAAATATAAAATAAAAACAATAATGTTAAAAACATTAAAATTAATAATAATACTAGCATAAGAAAAATATAAGATTATAAAAATACTAAAATTAATAAAAATCAACAAAGGAAAACCAAAAAAAGAAAAAACACACTAACTAAAATATATTTTCTTTCCTAGAATCTCACACTAGGTCCCACTTCACATCCATTATCATCTATTATTGTCCATATTCTAAGGGTCTCATAACTAAAGACATCAACCAATTATTGTGTGATATCTTTAGAATAGAGGAACGAGTAGTCCATATCCTCTATAGATACATTTAGAACATCATAAATGGTAGGTCATCAATACTAGTCTTCCTCTCCATCTTGCTCTTCTCTCTTACATTAGGAATGTCCATCTCTATCTCTTTTCTATTCACCTTTACACAACCTTCAAAGGCTTCTAAATTATCACTAACTCCCATCTTCTTGATTAACATATCTCTCACCTTTCTTGCTATTGTTTCTTTCCTAAGTTGCTTTATACGAAATAATTTTTTTCCTTCTATGTTGATTCTCCCACCACTTCCACACAATGTAAATATCCCTCAAATTATTATTGAAAGTTTCCATTATCGATAGTTTGTGTTGTGTATTAATATGAACAACTAACACAGCATCCAAAGAATTCCTCAAACACCACTAAAAGGAAGCCTTAGGATTATGACATATCATAGTGCTACCATGGAGATAAACCTCTAAGCTCTTCACTTCATCCTCTAATATTGTGATTTGGAAAATCATTTAATCCTTTTCCTCTCTGGTTACTAATAGCTCCATTGTTAGATCCATTACAAAATTTGATTATTTTAATATAAGAGATTCAATCTCTATTCCATATTAATCTATTACATCGATCTTCTTTCTTAACTTTGGACCATCATGTAGTAGAGGCTATAAATTAGGATATATAGTGGATACTTTTCCACAATTCATTCTAATTTGTACATCTGTTAAAACATTTAATCATTTTCTATGATACCTAGATATTTTCCAATTACTAACATAAACAAGAATAATATAGATAAATACAAAAGATAAAACAACAAGATGTAAAGACCTAGAAGCAAAATTATTAACAAAATTATTAGTACCTTAAATACCCCTTAGCTTCTCACTAATACCATCAACCATGCCTCTAACCAATTCCTCCTTGTCAACATGTTTCCACACTAACCTCAAAAGATCTTGAAAAGAAAAAACCATAAAACTTAATAAAAAATAGAAATCAAAAATAAGCCTAACTAGGTAAAATTAAATAAAAATCATTAATTTATCATAAGTTAATGGTCCTTTCTTCTTCTTCAATTTTTTTCTAACCACCTCATCTCAACTTCATTAGATATCTCTCTTCACTAGTGCTTCTCTCTTTGCTTTCTTCTTTGCTTTTACCTTAGTGATAAAACATCAAAAAACAACAAAATCAAAAAACATAAAACATAAAAGAGAATTATTGAAAAATAAGAACCATAATAAAAAATCAAAATACAAAGATACTAACATTAAAAATGAAATATAATATATAAGTTCATGCCAAATTATCCAATCTCTCTACTTCCTCAGTAACTTCTGCTTCTAACTCCTCATCCAAATCATACATATCCATTGCTTCAACAAAACTTTGTCTCATCTTCTTTATCACCTACCCTTCATCTTGTGTGCCCAAGGTACACTCTCTCATCACCTCTATTCCTAAGTTCCCATGAACTAAACATTTCATAGGTGGCACCACACTACTAGGAATGGAGGACTTAGCTACATCCTCGTGCAATGATGATGCTGTCTCCATAGGATCATCCAATGTAGTAGGTAAAGTCATCATGATTTTCATCACATGTTAGCATATAAGATGTGGAAAATATTCCTTTTTTAACATCTTCTTCCTATGATCAATGCAAGAAACAACTTTGCAAAACAATACAAAATCTCATAGTAAACGCTAAAGTTAATGGAGTTGTTATAGCTTCCACCATCCATACTATCAATGTTGGCTAACTTACTTAACTCCTTCTCATCTAGATGGTTAGCCCAATCATAGCAAGCCTAATGAGAGAAGCAACCCCATGTCTAATCTTGTCACAAAATACTCTCTCAATAAAAATATGATACATCTACACTAAATCATGATTATCGCACATAGCAATTTTGTGAGACTTCTCACCATACTGAGCACACTAAGTAGTCAGCTCATAGTCAATGGCTAACAAATTTTCATTCTCTTCAACCATTAGAATAACATTAGGAAAATTAAACTAGTGCCTTAATGAATCCTAGTTTTAGGGTGAGATGGCCTCTCTACCTTGAATTCATAATACAAACGATTGTTGCTAGCTCAAATAACATCTTACCATGACAATCACATTTGAGGTACCTTGTGTGTCCAATTGCCATGGACCATGATATTGTAGATGATCACAAGCCTAATGAGAGAAGAAACATCATGCTGTTTGACCTTGTTATAAAATACTTTATGAATAAAGAGATCATACATCTGCACTAAATCATGATTCTCATATTTAGAAATGTGATGAGACTTATCACAATACCAAGCTTACTAAGTAATTACCTCCTAGTCAATGGCTAGCAACTTTTCATTTCCCTCAACCATTAGAACAATGTCAAGAAAATCAAACTAGTACCTTAATGAATTCCAGTTTTAATGCAAGATGGCCTATCTACATTGAATTTACAATATATAGAAATTCCACTAACTTGAATAACATCTTACCACAATAATCAAATCCATGAGTGAGATGTTAGAAGATGTAAATATGAATAATGAGATCAACCATACATGCTCTAAGTGAAGAAGGAACCTCTTCTCATCTCCATCCACCAGCCATGTGTGACCTACAATGATGTTATGTATATTGGCTTGCAAGCTTTTCTCCTTGATGTTCTCAAGTTAAATGTACATAACTTCTAAGGTTTTAATTTTATATGCAAAAATAAAAAATAGATCATTATACATGAAGTTCATATCTATATAAGGCCAAAACCAAATATAGGAAAAATTAAGTACAGTACTAAACATGGGGCTTAGGAAATTGACATTGTGTAACTCATCCTTAGGCACTAGGTAGTTACAAAAATCCTTAGGTCATTCATCCCTCATGCCTAAATTAGGCCTATAATGCTGAACATGAGCCAAAAAAAAACTTGTAAGAATATCGAGTACTAGTAGTGCTTCTAGGCCTTCTCTACCTCACTTAGAAAATGAGAAAATATGGTAGGATGCTAGTTCAAGCTACCTTGCATAACATATGTTCCAACATCTCTAGTTAGGTGTCCTCTTGATTAGGATCATCAAAAATGCAAGTGCATAAAAAAATTTGTTACATCATGCCATGGTACTAATCATAAAGAAAGCTTAGAACTTAGAAGAAATACAATAATCATAACCAAAAAATTGTACATAGAGACTATAAAATAAGTGTAAGTAGGACTAAACAAAAATTTTGATGTTATGAGGATCTAGCAATGATGTGGTCTCAACATTGAATTTCTTATAACATGGATCCCTCCATAAATGATCCAACTCCTTACATTATATATCCACATCACTTGAGTCCTAGATCACACATCCCAAGAGCCTAGTGGTAATACCATAATAGGTCCTCTCAAGTGCATGTGAGATAGCTCGAAAAGGTAACATAGTTCATACAAGCACATAAAAATACTTAATATGGAATGTTAGGAAGCACTTGAATCCTAGGGAAGCCCACATTTTCATGTAGTATAACAAACAATCATTAATAATTGGGTGGACCTTCACCCTCCATGACCTTTTCTTGATCATAGGGGTTGCATTGTCGATGAGAAAATACATCGAGTCAATTACTAAGAACATAGGAATGATGTCTACCCTATAAAACAACATGAAAATCAATAGTTAGCATCCATGAGATGAACATAAATGCATGAAACTTAGACAAAAATAATATTTAGAATAATCTAGCTAGGAAAGATTAAGTAGTATTAAAAACAAGACATAGATACATAAGTTTTGCTTTCCAACATTCCCTGATAGACCTCATCTCACATTGATCAGGCAATACTAACTCTATTACTTAGACATTTTTCCTTATCTTCCTAATCACCTTGACAAATTTTCCTCATCATAGATACCTAGCTATTAACTTGACCTTTCCATATTGACACTTAGTTTTAGTTCATCTCTTTCCTTTTACACTTAGCAAATTTTGATTTTTCCATCACCAAACTTAGTTAAATTTGCTTCATACTAGCCTTTCACACCTAGCCAAATTTTGTTTTGATCTAGCTCCTAACAATTAGGAAAATTCTTTCTTTCTTTATATCCATGATACTTTTTCAAATTTTAGTTCCTTCTTTGCAAGTTCTACAGTTAGGTATATTTCTATTTTTGGTGCTTTTTCTTGACCTTTTAGGACTTTAAGAAATTTTAGGTTTTATCCTTTTCTAAAGACTTAGAAAAACTCCTAGCTCTCAGAACTTAGAAATTTTTTGATTTCTTTTCTTTTCCTACACATAGAGAATTTTCAATTTCACTATCCATCCCTTAGGACTTAGATTTTTTTTGGTTTTGTGCTCTTGTCAACACAGAAATTTTTCATTCTTCCAACCTTACCGTCTTTTGACAATTGGAAATTTTTTTGTTTTTAGCTTATATAACACTAGGATAGCTTTTTTAGTTTTTCCCCTACCTTAGCCTTCCTACCTAGCTAGTCACCTATGCAAGACCCTTGCCTCCTACCTTTCCTACCCACTAATGGTGTTGCATGCCCACCAGTCACCTATCCATACCTAGCCCTACTTTCCTACCATTTTCATCATCCCCATAGAAAAATAAAATATAAATATAAAATATAAAAAGGGACATGTGGCCTATGTTATTGCTAGTTGTTAGAGTCTAGCACCAATAGCACTACACATCGTACACACATGAACTTCCCCTATAATCTAAAATTCATTTTTAAAAAGAAAAATATAAGGATGGGCTTCCCTTACACCACAGTGTAGTCCATAGGTCTACATTTGTAGTGACATGTGGCACATAGGTCTAGCATGCTTGCTATCGATGATCAGTAGCTACTATACATATACATTTTCTACTTTCCTACTAAAAATAATAATGAAAAATTAAAATAGACTATGCCTTGTATGCTACTCTTCACTGGTCTAGCATAGCAACTTCCTCTATCCACTTGTGACTATCCATCACCCCTCCTATTCACACCTCTTCCTCCATTAAGGCCCTTGTCTCACCTTTCTCCTCCAAATATCCAAAAATCTACAAATCTTATGAATCACAATAGTGCCACTTTCATCCATGGGAGGATTGTGGGAAGCCTTCCTTTTCCATATTCAACCTTTAAGGGCCTCGATCTATTCTTTTGAAGGAAAGATATAGCCTCTAAAAATGGGGACCTATACTTTTCCTTTTCTCCTTAATAAGTCCTTGCCACTATTTTTCTTTCTTATCCTCTTTTCTTTCCTCCATGTAAAGTTGACACTATTTCTTGTTAGCACTGATGATAGCCTTATCATTGATGTAAGCTAATATGGCATGCACTACGGCCATGTGCCATGGCACAAAAGCTTTTCTAGCCTTTGGTGATTGGCACTATAGTATGTGTGGGCCTTGTCAGTATCACTAGTGCACAAGCACTCCCTTCCATGCCCCTTATCCCTTTCCTTCCCTCCTAGCTACCAATGAAAAATTGAAAAAGAAAAAAAAATGTGGAAAAAGAAAACTTATTTATGCCTCATAGGTGTCATGTTCTACTTCTTCCTTGCACTCTTAGTCCCATTACCACATTTTTCTAAGTGGAACCTACTAGCTCTCTCAACACATGCACCCTTGTTATCTTTGTCTAGCACCATCTCCCATGCTAGTAGCAAGCTAAGCATAAGTTCCAAGTTCTTACTTTCTCTTTAACATCAAAATCCAAAATGCTAAAATGATTCACTTTTTTCTCACACTTAGATTTTATTACCTCATTCCCTCTCACTATTTCATTAATTTTCTATCTTTTCTCCATTAACATGGGACCATGAATTCCCAACAGACACTAACATGAAATCCATATTACCATGTTAATTCCCTATGAAATCTTAAGGTTGGGAATTTAGGACTACCTAGTAGCACCCAAGGATGCCTAAGGACCCAACCTACCTCACCTACATGGTTCTTGCTCATATCTCATTCTTGAAATTACACATAAAACTAACTTTCAAAGACCAAAACATAAATTTTTTTCTAACTTTCCTTCTTCCATGACTTAGAAAGTTTTTCTATCTTCTTAGATCTAACTTGTAGATTTTTCCAACTCTTGAATTTTTTCATGCTCTTCGCCATGTAACCATTCTTTACTCTTTTACTTGCATGTCATGGACCCCATCATCCTCGACTAACTATGCATACCTCTCATCTTGGATTGGTCCCATAGCCAAGTAACCAAGCCTCTCAATGAAAACTTAATCAATTGATCTCCCTTAAACCCCTTAGATCCCTTGGATTCTATCATCTCAACACTTAACATCATTGAGGGGGACTTGATTTCTCAAGCTAATCTTCCTTTCTTGGATTATGAGCCAATCTTAACCAACAATCTCCTCATAGAACTCATCAATACTAATAACTGAAATAAGGAAAAGACCCTTCAACTAGGGCTAAACTTTCCTAAGAACATGAAGGAATCCATCCTAGTAATACTTAGAAAAAATTCTCTCATCTTTGATTGGGGCTATGATGACATGCCTGATATATACCTAACTTTGGTACAACATAACATCATTCTTGAGAAGGGATCTAAACCTATCAAATAAAAAAATTAAAAGATCAAACTTGACTTAGCCTTGGTGATAAATCATGATTTGCTAGGCCCCAATATTGGATCCTTGATATCAGGTATGTGATATAGCAGCCTAGATAACAATATCGAATACACGATATTGTGATTCCTATGTAGGCCTATAAATACAACATTTGGGTGCATAGGAAGGGAGGAGTAGTTGGTAAGTCTTAGAGTAGATTCTTTTTGTTAGTTTTCAGTTAGTTTCAGCTCTTTCCCTACTGCATGCCCATAGTGTGATGATTACAATTGTATGGAACCTTTGTTCAAGTGTGACGTACTTGGACATGCACACAATCGACAATAAAGATCGAGACTACTCCATCATTGTAGCATTCACTTAGCTTTTAATTACTTTAATTGTTAATTATTTATTATTGTCTTATTAGTTCATATTTATTTTATTTTCATTTACACTTCTTGTTGATTAACGTGGAATGAGTATGACTTAATCACGAACATTTAAGTGTAACTACTTGGTAACCTAGTAGCATATCTAGGAGTGCTCAAGTAATGTGTGCTTGGTAATCCTAGAAGTAGTACATGAGGTCCAAGATGCATATGGATGATTAAAGATGAATGCTCATCAAATGTAGGGTTAGCATAGATTTCATTTTTCATTGTCCATTAGCTTAATTAAGATTGTTCCCCATTGTCTCTAGGAGTAGCATTAGTTTAGGATCCCATCATTCACCTCACTTTGGACTAAACCATACGTGACAAGCAAATACTAGTTTAGGTGGGAAGATAGCAAACTGTGATCAACATGTAACTATCTAGATACCATAATCAGTCCATCTACAGAGTTCAACTGGATCATGTGTACATGATCATATTCATATGGTTGAGTGTAGGGGTACTTAGCCACTCATCATTGGTGCTATTGATAGGGATGGTGCTCATTATTTAGATTAGTTACATCATCCAAGATTGCTATAACAAATCCTTGACGATATATCTTTTAGAAATAAAGTAATTGCAAATAAGTCATACATAATTCACAACAATGCCTCTCTCACAAGACTATGATAATGCAACAACTAGTGAGATAATTCATTGGAGAACCAACAAACTATATGATGATGAAGACAAATTTTGGAGTACTCAATCTTATGCTGGGGTTTGCTATGTTCATGAACACCCAAACGATACTCAAGGACTCTTATCATCCAACTGTAACACCTCTAGTGAGGATGGGACATCTCATAGAATGAGGGGGCCCATAAGACCTGGGACGTTCTCAATGGTTAATAGGAATTTATCTGGGGATGATTGGGAGACTTATAAAAGTAATGACAAGTCTTCTAGTTCTTTCTCTTCCTCTACTCTTCAACATCAAGTCATGACATGGTTGACCATCTCTCAAGGGGTTGGCATAGAAATAAAAATTGATCCCATGGGAAAAGTTAGGAACACCAACATTAATGAAGACAACATTGTCCCAACTCACAAATTCATAACCTACTTAGTGACGATGAACCCTTGCTGGCCACTAAGAGCCTAATGCATATACAAGAGGCTATTCAAATATCCTGTAGGCATCACAAGGAAAGCCATCTACCCAGGCTTTATTTAAATAAATTTTCCAAGTTTTTAGGAGGCTATGATTTAGATCCACAACATCATTTACAAGCCTTCCATGATGCCTATGTATGGAATAATATTGATAATGAGTGGCTAGGTACCCCTACACTCAATCATACAAATACAAGTGTGTACACATGATTCATTCGAACTTCATAAAGGGACTAGTTGTGGTATCTAGATAGTTACACGTTGATCATAGTTCATTATCTTCCAACCTGAACTAGTATTTTCTTGTCACGTATGGTTTAGTCTAGAGTGAGGTGAATGATGGGATCCTAAACTAATGCTACTCCTAGAGATGATGGGGAACAATCTTAATTAAGCTAGTGGACAATGGAAAATGAAATCTATGCTAACATTAAGTGCAATGAGAATCTATCTTTAATCATTTCTATGCATCTTGGACCTTATGTACTACTTCTAGGATTACCAAGTGCACATTACTTGAGCACTCCTAGATACACTACTAGGTTACCAAGTAGTTACACTTAAATGTTCATGATTAAGTCGTACCCATTCCGTGTTAATAAACAGGAAGTGTAAATGAAAATAAAGGAAATATGAACTAAAAAAATAACAATAAAAAATTAACAATTAAAGTAATTAAAATCTAAGTGAATGCTGCAATGATGGAGTAATGTCGATCTTTATCGTTGATTATATGCATGTCCAAGTACATCATAGTCGAACAAAGGTTCCATATAATTACAATCATCAAACTATAGACATGCACTGGGGAAAGAACTAAAACTAACTAAAAAATGAAAAAAAGACTCTACTCTAAGACTTACCAACTACTCCTCCCTTCTTGTGCATCTAAATGTTGTATTTAGAGGCCTACACAGGAATCATGATATTGTGTATTTGATATCATTATCCAGGTTCAATATTGGATACTCGATATTGAGGATCCAATATCAGAGCCTAGCAAACCATGATTCATCATACCCCCACAACTAAATAACAACTTGTCCTTGAGTCATACAAAATAAGAACGAGTTCAATCGATTACACAGTGGATAGGTATGAGATTATTGACTAACTAGGAATTACTCATGATGCAGTGTGGGATTGAACAAAACAAAATTGGGACATAGACATAGAATTACAAAAGGTAAAATTGGTTGGAACTCATGTGGTTCCTAGTGGTGGTGGCTCCTCCATGGGTCTCTTTTTCTTATCTTGTGCTCTAGGCTTTGAAAATGGATGTCTCTGAAGGAGTGGCTGTAGCTTTTCTTCTTTGATCCAGGGATCTTGTGTTGTCCATGCTGATGCTCCAATGTTTGATGGAGTCAGCACCTCCCATGGGCACAGTAGTTGTGGGAACATTTGATTGGCCTTGACATACCAAGCTGTAAACAACTGTTATTCCTCTTCATAGGCCTTGGCTTTGTCCTTGAATTCTTGGTAGTCTATGAGTCATCGAGCCAAATCCACTACGACATCTTTTTGTCCTTGGTAGCTGGTCTTGACCACCTCTAATTCAGAATTTTCTACTTCTAATCTCTACAATATCTTCTTGTGTTTAGCAACTTTTGTTTCATATTTAGCATAGGTGGTTGCTACTTGCTTTTCCAATTTTATTCTCAGGTGTCTTATTGTCAACATGGCCAAGTTATCATACCATGGGTTTTCCAACTCCATGTACTCCGTGAGATCTGATATCTGTAGGTCTAGGCGTTTTTAGTTCTTCTTGGTGGGTGAAGGCATAAGTATCCAATATGGCCCGCCAATCAATGTTATAAGCACTAGGAGTGTTAATATGGGCTTTGGCCATATGGATTTCTTTTTCAATCACCTGTTTGTACATCCCCACCTAATCTTTGAAATGCTCCTTGAGCTTCTCATGTTGCTTGGCCTCATTCTGCCACATGCTTATTTCAATCGTTGTCTTTTGGCAGATCACATGTACCTCCTCTATTGAGAGGGTTTTGTTCTCTCTGGCCAAGCGATTCATATCCTGGTTGAACCTTATTAATTATTCTCATAATTGCTAAAAATTTTTCTCAAGAAAAGTCTTTTGTTTTTCTATTGTGGTCAACTGGAGATTTTCAGTAGTGAGGTGTTTATTTTCTTTTTGTGAGGCTTTGAGTGCTTTGCAAATGTGCATATGTTTGAGCTTGTGCCTTAGAAGCATCCCAATCAACCTTATCTTTTTCCTCTACCACTTTTTTATTCTCTTCCAAAAATTTAGTTAGTTGCTCAATCCGAAAGGATTCTAGCTAGTATGTAGGGATGAATTGGGATGGATCTTGTTGTGTAGCTTGTAGGGTGACGAGCTTTTTTTGGAGTTTTTTTAACTCCTCCTCTGCATGTTTAGCCCTAACCTCTACCATAACCAACTTTCCTTTTGTAGAGATGAGGTCTAATTGTGTTGCTATAACATCTTGAGGGATGTCAAACAAGAACATCATCACTTGTCCTGTCTACAGCAATTAATCTAGAACATCCTCATGATTTGCAGGAGTCATTAAGGGATTGGCCAAGTTTTGAGCATTGCATGCTCTTGTAAAATCTACTGGTGACACAACAAGGACATTAAATGATTCTTTTATGTGGTTTGTGACCACTTCTACTGCCCACTACATCCTGGTGTTGCATGACCACTACTATGGTGCCTTCATTAGTTTCTAATTACACTTGAAAAGATGCAGTGTTTCTAGAGATTTGTTGTGACCAGTGTGATTCCCCTCCTCCTATTTGTATGGACACCTCACCTCATGCACAATCAATTTAGACTATGGGTTATATGACATCATCAATGACCTTGAAGGGATTTGCTTCATCACGACTTCCCCAATTGATCAATTCAACGATGGCCCTGAGATGGCTTATCGACGGTTGATAGTCCTATGGTAGTGATGGTGGTTGGTTTTGCTAGCTTGTAGGTTGTGTGATAGGCCCTGCTTCCTATTTTTGATGGGGCCTTGTGTCTAGAAGTTGGCTAGGCCCTACAATTTTAGGTGCAGTGGGCCCCACTGTCTGTTCTTGCTTAGGCTCCAGTGTCTCAGTAGCATTTTTCCTTGGGCCTGGTGGCTTTAGAAATTTAGAAAATAAGGTATTTTGAGCCTTTCTAGGGATTTCATTGATGTACCCTAGAATTATAGCATGTCAGCATAGCTTCCTGATTAGGTAGGGAAAAGATAATGCAGAATTCCCTATCTTATGTTCTTCAAACCACAAAATTTCTATGAGATATAGGTGGGGTAGTTTAGAATCAACCTTGCACATCAAGATGGAACTTCCTCTAGCCACATAGGTGGGAATTCTGTTCAATCCTTTTATTGGCAAAATATGATATGTGCCAATTTTAAAGTAGATATTCTCTTTAAGTGTGAGCTCTTCATATGCTTTATCCTCCTTGCTGTATGCCCTTTTTAACCATATCTTGCATACATCTACATCAGAGTGAGTGGATAGGTGAGCAACATTTTTCTATGTATTTAGAAGATTCAACACTTTTGAAATGGCCTTGGTAGAGAAATCAATAGAAATCCCACCAATATCAATGGTGGTGCCTTCTTCCTTTTTGTGCCAAAATTGGTATGTCTCCCCTAGGTACCAATCACCACTCCCAAAGAGAACAGGCCACATTGGATACCCTTTAAGTTAGTCTCTAACTGCCTTAGGAGAAAATTTAGTAAAAGGTCAAAAATTAAGTTCCACAATCATAGCTATTGACATGGACCTTTCACGAATTTCTTGAACACAATGTGAGATGTTGTCCCTATTCAGGTGCTCTACCGTCTCCACCTTCAGCATGCCTTGATTGCAAAATAAGAAGAGGTTCTTGATGAATGCTGAATGATTGTGCCTCCTACTCTGCATGTTCTTCAAGAAGCACTTGACCTTTGCCTCTCCTTGACTGTTTGGATGCACCCTAAGAGGGTATTCCTTGTTGTTCTCTTTTAGGGGCCATCTACAATCACACGAGACTGATTATTAGTAAGGCTATTTACAAAATTAGATTAATACCTTACTCCTTACCCTTAATAGATTCATTTCTTACTTAGTGTGATTCAGAGTTAGAGGTTTTCATGAAGATTCCCATAAAAGTTTTGATATTGGGCTCAATTTTGATTAGGTGACTCCAAAAAATAGTTTTCATGGTCTAGGTGAAGAAATAAAATTAATTTGGCAAACATTTTTAGCATTTTTAAGGTCACTTACCCTAGGATAATATCCTTTGGGAAATGATAAATTTTGAAAAAACTACGTGCAACTTGAAGTGTACCCTTCCCCCATGAGTAAGGTAAACACTTCAAGTTTAAGCAAGTTCGATTGGAATGAAAATCAGAGCGTTAATGAGCAAGTTATTGATGGTTGAATGATAGGTGCGCAAGGTAGAAAATTTGTGGAAGAAAATTTCAATAACTCCCCTCACATGGATAGTGAAAATGATGTTGATGTGCATGGGAGGGTCCATATATATAGTGTTTATAGATGTGATATCACATACTTTCTAGTGTGGACCCAATATCACGTTGGACCCGATATCGGGTACTTGATGTCGCATCTCTTCTAAAATAGGGTACTTGCAAAATTGATAAATTTTTGAATTTCGAAGGAAAAAAATGAAGGATTTAAGGTTTATTTGAAAAATTTAGGATAACATTGAAGAGAACTGAATGCACCAAAAGTGTAATGAAGTGGAATTTTACAATGAAGTTCATGAATAGGATGAGGAAAAAGAACATGTAGTGGTGCATAGAAACATTTGAATTAAAATGATGATAAAGGAAAGGATAACTTTAGTAATGTAATACTTGGAGGGTATAAGATGATGTGTAATGAGTGTAAATTACAAAGGTGACATAAGTGGGTCCTCCCCAAAGTAGGTTCCTACCTATCATGCCCTTATGTAACCACACCTTAAAATGTCCGTAGGTACTAAAAGGGTTAAATACAATCCACACCAGTTCCACAAAACACACACATGTAGATACCACCATGATGAGGTATGAATTCTATGCTACATAAGACACAAGTCAAAAACACATGAACAACAAGATGAGATGAATCGTAGAAGGGATTGCAGTGATTGAGACATGAGGTAACTGAACCTAGGCACAATGAATCTGGAGTGTAGGGCATGATTAATGTGTCATTAGCCCATTGCTCCAAGATCAAGACCAAGTCCATGCCTCTGATTAGTGACATCACATTGTTGCATCCAATGATAGACAACCATAAGAGCACCATGACAGCAAGGCATATGATCACTTGGAATTTTGTCCAAGGGAGAAGTGATTTGGAATTTCTTTGCTACACATTCTTCTTTGGTCTTTTCTTTGATGTTTTCTTTTCTTTTCTTCTTTCCTGCTTCTAACCACTTTGACACTTTGTCCTTTCCAATAGTGAACTAGAGAGGTTGCAAACCTTCAGGCATGGGTGCATGTCTTTCTAGTGGAACCCCCAGAATAGCATTAAGTTTCTTTATTGAGTGCCTTTATTACTCTTACTCCCATTTTTCATTAGATTTACAAGGACCTTAGTACAACCAGGCTACATGATAGCACCTACAAATGTCACCAAAGAGAATCCACAAGTCCCCTTGATGTCACACCCTGGCCATTCCCTCTTGGTCCATCATTTTTCACTTTGGGCATAATGAGTACAAAATTTCTTTAAGTTTTAATGATGACAAGAATATCATCATACCTAGAGTGGAACCTCTTATTAATAGAATGGGTGGGTGGATGTTGTGGGATCACTATCCAAATAATTAGTCACCTAAGACTTGATAGCATAGAACAACACCTTAATCGACAAGTCACATGAATATTTTATTCACAGATGAGATTACCCTCAAAAAGATAAAACAAAAAATTGGAAATGAAAAAATAAATAGCAAAAAATTATAAAATTAAAGAAAAGGAAAAAAAATTAATAATTCTTCTTGTTAGAATGGAGGATATCCCCTATAACTAAACTTTTGAGCATGGCTAGAATTAATAAATGGAAAATCGGATCCATGCAGGTGGGAAATATTAGAGTTTGGTCATGTCTAAACGACTGGGTGTCTTTTGATGTGGTGGCTAGAATGTACCCAACTTTAGGTTCACACACTTGATTAAAGTTGGCATAGTGGGAAAAATTATAAGATGTGATCATGTGATAAGAAGTTGACCTACTATGGCACCCGTGACCACAAGATGGCATGCAATGATTAATATGTCTTCCTATGTGGTTATATTCATTGGGATACATGATTGTTGGAGTGTTGTTTGGTGGCCCTGATAAGGTAATAGGAGGCATTGAGTTCGAGAGAGAAGATGCATCATAGCGTTTGACTTGTGCTGAGTTGGTGGATGCAGTGGTTTCAGAACCATCCTATCTCTATCTATGGTCATGCCTAAAGAAAGGACACTTTCGATGTTATGGAGGACCTCCATTGCTATTGATAGTAGCAGCATAAGTAATGTTCGTGGGTTGGTGCTATGGTGCAAAACCTTCTGGCACAACTGGTGGGGATGTAGAAGGAGGTGAATGATGAGAATATTGAGGGTGAGGAGAAGTGCAAAGAACATGAAGTGGTGATCTTGTTGGAGAGGACATGGGTTGATAGCACTTAGGAGAATGATAATAATGAGGTAAAGTAGAGGATGCTGATCGAGTTGAGGAAATAGGATGCTAAACATAATAAGTGCTTGGGTTCAGATGGTATGAAGGGTGTGACCCATTTGGATATAACATTCCTTCCCAATGCTCATGTAAATGTGACAAGATTGGGCATTGGCCTTTGGGATGATCGTACAGGAAAACGTCACATTGATACGGGTGATTTGTAGTTGAGCTTTTATCCTTATTTTCTTCAACCCCTCTTTCTGATTGTCGAGTGGTGTTTGGTACTATTTCTCAGTTAGGCATGGTTCCACCTCTAATAATGTTGGCATATTCTCCACATTTTTCATGTACCCATTTGATGAGAGTGGTTACTCTAGCAGTTATTTTAATTATTAGAGAAGTTACTCTAGAAATTATTCTAATTATTAGAGTTGTTACTCTAGCAGTTACTCTAGCAATTATTCTAATTATTAGAGTGGTTACTCTAGTGGTTACTTTAGTAGTTATTCTAATTATTAGAGTGGTTACTCT
>MNCI01014943.1:19621-30995 GCA_015680685.1 Gnetum montanum | reverse complement strand
ATCTCCTCACCCAACAAACACCACAAGAGTTAAACCTTAAGAAGAAACAAAAATTTCTTCATCAAGCCTAGTACTTTAAGGAGATCAATGGGCAACTTTACAAATTATGTCCCGATGACTTAGTTCGATGGTGTGTGTAGCATCTGAAAATGTTGGTGGCTAGAACATTAAGAGGTTATCAGGTGCATAGATTAACCCCAAATTTGTGCAAGGGCTATGCTAGAGAAAATGGAAATGGGATGCCCTAAATGGTCTAGTTGATTAGATAGGGACTTACGTGGTGTCCAATAATCATTTGCGAATAGTAATTTTAGAATGTAATGTGCAGAGGTTAGAATGAAAGAGAATGTAGCACTCGCAATAGTAGAAATGTATCAAAGTATGTAACTAGATAATAAACATAAACAAATACATGAAGATGCAACATATACGCTATAGTAAAATAGAATGAGAGTTTGGGTAAGGAGATGCACCACCCCAAAATCAAGGGATTTGATGTTTTTTTGAATGATGGATGTGCACGACTAATGTGCAGCGTTGGACAAGCACAACTGAGCAACAAAACTATATGGTCGTAGCTCCTGGGATGCTGCAAACGTGGTGCGGGAAGGAATAAATAAGCTAATGCTTGCTAGACTAAGAGCTGCTACATTGGAGTGGGAGAGAGATTTGGGAGACTCCAATGCTAAGATTCACCACTCATCACCCTTCTACTCACCAATCTTCTTACCCCTCTCCCTCAACTTTCAAAATCTCTATGCTTAAAAATGCTCACATCCAAGGAATCCCAACCACCTAGGAATGCCAACAGTCAAGGAATGCTAACCGCTGGGGAATGCCAATAGTCAAGGAATGCCAACTATTAGGGAATGCCAACAGTCAAGGAATGCCAACTGCTAGGGAATGCCAACAGTCAAGGAATGCCAACTACTAGGGAATGCCAATAGTCAAGGAATGCTAACTATTGGGGAATGCCAATAGTCAAGAAATGGAAACTGTTGGGGAATGGTGACAGTTAAGGAATGCTAACCACTGAGGAATGCCAATAGTCAAGGAATGCCAACTACTGAAACATTGGGGTTTCAAGTGTATTTATAGGGCTAGGGTTAGTCCAAAATGTAGATTAGATGCCATGTGGTAGTGTAGTGGGTGGAACCATGCTGTCTAATATGCTCATCCCATGTTACATGTGGGACACGAGATGCTTGCAATGTCAAGCTAGCTATGCTGTGCTACGCTGCATATCTTGAAAACTGTGCCATGATGTTCTCATTGTTCTACTACGTTGCATAGTGTGACATGGTGTTACACTGCGCTACGCTAGATAGCATGACATCTGTGCAGAAAGTGCTATCATTTTGACACTTAGAAAAATTTTGCAAATCTAGTAGTTGGAGCTGACTACACCCAACACTTTGGAAAAATTTGGGCAAAGCACCACCATTTTAACACTTAGCTAAATTTGTAGTCATGATGCCGAGACCCAAAATTTTGTGGTGTCTCAATGGCCCCTCTTTATTGATGTCTAGAGGAGTGGCCCAAGGGATGTTGAGAAAGAATTAAAAAACACCATAGTAGACATGTCACCAATGTCACTTGTTAGCACAAGATCAGATGTCATTTTACCATGCTCAAGAGTGTTATGGAAATAAGGTTATGCTAGGGGAGAAGGGGTATAGGCAATGCTAGAGAGATGAAATTTAAACTATGGGAATGAAATGCACATAGTGGATCATAATGTAAGATGTAGATTCAGCATGGTTGACAATGACCATGGCATGAAGTGGTTCGCCTCTGAAACGTTAACCTCTCGTTGGAGTGCTTGTTAGGGCATCAAAGTAAATCTATGGTTGGGCTAGTTGCGAAGCTACAATGTTGCCAATTTGCTTGGGGATGTGCTTTTCCCCTTTTGTGTGTGTGTGTGAGGCAAACCTTCTTTGGGTTTAGCTTACTACTAAATGTTAGTTGTAAGTTGGCCATCAAGAAGATGGACTTTGTTTTGATGCATCACATTGCATCTATAGGATAGATGTTTCCTCCCAGAGATGATTCATGTTACATCTACTTAGGCTTTTACCATGCAAAATAGGTGCTCCACAGGATGAATTATGTTACATCAACCATGGGTTCTATAGTTGATGTGAAGAGAATGCCATGTGCATCATAGTGTGTATGTGTCCAAGGGATGTATAATCATGAGTACGTGGGAGATGAGAACATATTAGGATAACAAAGTGAATGTGCATAGGTTGTAATAAGGATGAGGGGGGAGGTGCACTCTTGAGTGGCTCAACTAGTCCAATCATGCACATCAGAGAGCAATGTGCTGACTTGTTCCTGCAATGAGATACATCTCTGCATGACCACCTCTAAGGCTTCATCCCACAGACACAACTTCGAGAAGACAAGAAAACCACACAACATGAAATTCCAATGTAAATGCCAAATGTGAAGATGTTGCAAGTTCTAGATGCAAAGATGCTATAAATGTGTCAAATTTTGTGCTAGTTGTAAGTGCTCGGGAAGCTGGTGAAAGTGCTAGGGTGATGATGCTATGAATCCTCTAAAGGTTGCACTAATGGCAAGTGCTCCAAAAGATCACCAGAATGGTGGGAGGTGATGATGTTATGAGTGCTCCCAAAGCTACACTAATGGCAAGTTCTCCAAAAGATCAAAAACATGCTAGTTTAAAGTCTTGGTAGACTATGAACATAGTTGAAGGACCTGGTAGATCATGATGTGCTAGTTTATAGTCCTAGAAGAATTTTTGATGCTAGTTTAATGTCATAGAGGACAATGGAAATTGTGCTAGTTTAACATCATGACCCAAGGATGAGCTATTATGCCAGTTTAATGTCATGATTCAAGGAAAATTTATGCCAGTTTATAGTCATAGTGAATTGGTGTTTACCTTGCTTGTGTAAGGTGTGATTCTGCATACGTAGTCATGTTGTGTGCTTGCAAGATCCTGGAAAAATAAACCAGAAAGAAAACAACATCAAGCAACACCTATCATAAATAAAGTTAAAATGGATGAATGAAAGGAAAGCAATGCAAAAATTGATAGTTTTGGCTCATTTTGGATCATAGGTTAGTTTAAGGATTATTTGGGCCATATTTTTTTATTGTTTTTCAAATGCAATGCATAAGCTAAGTAGATGGATGTGTAAACAAAGTAGAAATACATAAAGAAAGTGAAGTAGTGTGTAAACTAAGCAGGTGAAATGTAAATGCATGAACAAATGCAACCCAAGAAAAAACCAAAAATGCATGGCCAATGGAGGCAAGGGGTGAGCTAGTGCTTAACATGTTTTTGGCCAAGGAAAAGTCTTAATCACATAGTTTCTTCCTAATCAAGTGTGTATTAGGTGGTGTGAAAGGCTTAGGGTCCTCTAGGAGGCTTTTTGGCTTCAATAGAATGTTCAGGTGTGTTAGCCTTAGGTGCTGCGTTGGTTGTTGTAGGCGTACCACCAAGAAACTCCTCTTCTGAAACTTGCACCATGTCTATGTTATGGATAATCGAAGAGGAGGCATTATAACCATAGATGATAACTTAACCACATTTGTATGGAAGGTGGATTTCTTGGTGGATGGGAGAAGAGACAACCCTTAGTTGGGTTAGCCAAGGCCTACCTAGAATCATGTTGAAACTTGGCATCTCCTCTATGACAGTGAGATCTACACTAGTGAGGAATTGCTCTCCTACCATGAAGGATAAGTTGATTGTACCCCTGACTGTGACACATGATCCATTGAAGGATTTTAGACATGTGGTTTTGACTAGCCTGATTTCGTCCACCAGGCCTGGCTTACCGATGATGGAGTACAGAACTATGTTTGTTGTTGCACCATCATCGACATATACTTTGCGAATGGTACACTACCCAACATGTATGCTAATGGATAGTGGAGTTGTAGTGACCTCCCCTCATTTGATATGAACTTTAATTGCATCATTGTGAAAGGATAGAGATGTTGAACCTAATTCGTATGGTGTAGGGAGAAACATCGTTGTGTAGATGGATACTTCATCTGCAGGGATGTCCTCCGTAATAAGAATGGATGCCAAGATTTAGGCCAATGCTTGGCAGTGAGCAGATGAAGTCATGACTAGGTCGTATAAGCTCAACGATGTGTTCTTTTGCTTAAGCTTTTGTTTCACCTAGGTTAGTGCAGCTCCAAAGTCCTTGTTGTTAGCCGTTGTGTTGGCCTTGATTTCCTCCATGTTGCTTGAGAGACAGATCTCTCGCATAGGGGACTTGGGCTTGGTTTCCTTGGCTTGCTTGGGGGTAGGGGCCCCAGTGTTTGGTTGTTGCTTACTAGTTGTGGCCTTTGCCTTAGCCATGGTGGTTGCAAGGTGTTCATTTTTCCTCTTACATTGCCATTTGATGGGCCTACCCAGGTCACTAGTGGGGTCGACCCTCGAGGGAGGAGAGATTAAGACATTGCCCATAGTTAGGCTTTGGGTAGGTGAGGGGCCATCACATTGTGGGACCCTTATGACAAAGGGTAGTTTAGGAGTTATTTTAGGGGTTATTATGTGGCTAACTTGTTGTGGCACCTTGAGGATGAAAGATTTCTTAGTAGTAGTTGTTGTTGCATCATGCCAATTTAATGTCTTAGTGGACAATTGGTTTGGGGCCTTGACCACAAAGGGTGTTGTGGGTGCCTAAGGTGGCATTTTGATAAAGAAGGAAGGCCTCTCACTTTTGGAGGCTAAGGGGACCTTTGCCTTGTTAGGAGGCACATGGATCACAAAAGGTTGTTGCATAAGTTTTGGCTTGCCACCTATGCTAATAGAATTTATGACATAGGAGGCATCGTCTATGTTGGATTGACTTTCCGTGTTGATCACCAGTTAGTCTCATTCTATCATTCTTTGCAAGTCATCATACAAAGCATGATAGTTGTCTATACTATGACCAGTCAATTGATCGTAATAACAGTATTGGTCCAATTTAAAATGTTGTGGATCGAGGGCTCATTTGGTACTGCTAATGTGGGGTTCCTTAGTAGTTTGCAATACCTATCATGTTTTTGGTGGGTAATCATTGATACATGTTTGTGTTGGATTTTCCCAGCTTTCAAGAGTTGCTCTAGTAGTTTTGAGGGTTCCATCGGTAGTGGTTTATACTTTGAGCAGTCCTTACATTAAAAGTTGGACCTTGGGGTGGCCCCTACAAATGTAGGCAAGTTGGCACTAGAGTTGGCAGTTTTGTCAGCTAAGGCCTTGGGCTGCTTAGCTGTTGGGCCCTAGTTGGTTTCTTTTGTGCTTGTGGCAACTATTGCTACTATTGTATTTTGCTTGTGAGCATGTTGGTTTCTATAGGCCACATAAGCTAGGTTATTACTAGCTTACGCTGCTTCCTCTATGATTTTTGGTTGGGCAAAGGCTTGGCTAAGAGACTTTGGGGCTAGATAATATAGTTTGGACTTAATGAAGTCATTTACTACACCTTTGAAGATGGCCAGTAGATGTGCCTCTACTAGGGGTTAATGCATTTCACTCAATGCAACATTCCAAAGTTGGAGGAATTTTGGCATGGGCTCTAGAGGCCCCTGCTTAACTTGCATGAGCTGGTCGAGTGTTACTTCAAGCTTTAGGTTGTACCTAAAGCATGTCACAAATTGGCTTATGAGATCCTCCAAAGAGGAGATTGAGGCCTTGGGTAGCATGTGATAGTAGTCTAAGGCCTTGCTAATGAGTGACATGGGGGACACACGCATGATGGCGTGTGGCCAAGCTTGAAGGAGTAGGCACTTAGATCGAAATGTGAACAAGTATGCATTGGGGTCCCCTTCACCATTATACTTGGTAAATTATGGTGGCTGGACTCTAGTTGGGAGAGTTAAAGGTGGTATTGTAGGACTTATGGAATCATCTCAGTAGAAGTCCACCACTTTGATGGTGTCAGAGGAGGTAGCCTTAAGTCGGTTGATCTCCTCCGTCAAGCTTTGGATTAGCTGGAATGCTTGATCCAAGCTTGGGGATGTGCTAGTCAGTTGCATTGGCTAGGCTTGGGTTGGTTTCATAGCAAATGGTAAAATTTTTGGTTGTGAAGTTTGCCAGTTTAATGTCGTAGCGGCTGGGCATTTCTAGTTTAACATCATAGTAGATGGTTGTTGATGTGTTGGCTGAGCGATGGGTGCAACGATTAAAGTAGGCCACACATGAGTGGGTTAGATGAACACTATTGATGTCAACGAGATAGGTGAAATGTAGGATGCCTGAGTTGTTTGGGGCTGGGAGGTGGCCCTTGCATGAGCATAGTGTTGGGAAAATGCATTAGTTGCTTGCGAGGAAGGATGAATTGGCATGATCACCATCTCAAAGAGGATGGATGGACCAAACCGAGGAGGAGTTGTACTAGGGAATGGTCGTTGGAAGATGGTGTGGAGGGGGCTCTCATGCTCGAAGTGGGCCTCAAACTCATCTTCTTCCTTCTGTGAGGCTTCCTCATATGTTTTCCTTGTATCATGCTTATTTGCATGGATAAGTTGAGAAAACAACTGGTGGTAGGACTTCGTGAATGGGATTATGTCAAACAAGGAGGGGTAGTACTCCTATCCATTCTGATGGACTCATTCATAGTCCTGTTTTGCTTCCAAATCAAGGTAATCCACTAGTAGCCCTACTTGGATGTTGGCACAAACAAAATTGTATTGTTCATGGCTTAGTATGGCTCGCTTTGGCTAGATTGTGGTATCAAACATGTTAGACATCAATGTGGAAGGTTGATCTAGATTCATATTCATAGATCAAGTTGTGAAAGTTGCTATTTGCAGAAAATGGCTAACTTTGAAAACTACAAGAAAATGACTAAATCTGTCAGTAGAAGGAAAATGGCTAAGTGTAAAAATGTAGAAAAAATGCTAAGTATGAAAATGTAGAAAAAATGCTAAGTGTGAAAACTACTAAAAATGACTAACTCTGGTGCTACACTCGCTATGCTGGAGCTTTCTACACTCTAAGAACTTGTTATGCTCTCTAGAACATCTAGATTTTTGACCAAGTGCTTAATAAAAATGTAGAAAAAAATGATTCATGCCCTCCTTCTAACGTTAAAAACTGTAGCATCTGAAAACATCGGTGGCTGGAACACTAAGAGGTTATCAGGCACACAGCTTAACCCTAAATATCTGTGAGGGCCTTGTTGGAGAAAATGGAAATGGGGTGCCCTAAACAGTCTGGTTGATTAGAGAGTGACCTATGTGGTGTCCAATAATCATTTGAAAATAGTAATTTTAGAATGTAACGTGTAGAGGTTGGAAAGAAAGAGAATGGAGCACTTACAACATATCAAAGTATGTAACCTGGACTATAAACATAAATGAATACATGAAGATGCAACATATATGCTATAGTAAAATAGAATGAGAGTTTGGGTAAGGAGATGTATTGCCCCAAAATCGAGGGATCTAATTTTTGTTTGAATGATGGATGTGCATGACTAATGTGTAGTGTTGGACAAGCATAATTGAGCAATCATAGCTCCTGGGATGCAATAGACATGGTGCGGGTAGGCATAAATAAGCTAATGCTTGTCGGATTGAGAGTTGCTATGTTGGAGTGGGAGAGAGATTTGGGAGAATCCAATGCTAAGATTCGCTGCTCATCACCCTTCTACTCGCCAATCCTCTTGCCCCCTCCCTCAATTACTGGAAGCTCTGTGCTTAAAAATGCACATGTCCAAGGAATGCCAACCACTTGGGAATGCCAACAATCAAGGAATGCTAACTACTGGGGAATGCCAATAGTTAAGGAATGCCAACTGTTCGGGAATGTCAACAGTTAAGGAATGCCAACTGTTGGGGAATGCCAACAGTCAAGGGTATTTATAGGGCTAGGGTTAGTCCAAAATGTGGATTAGATGCCACATGGTAGTGTAGTGGGTGGGACCATGCTATCTGCTATGCTTGTCCCATGTTACATGCGGGACACGAGATACTTGCAGTGTCAAGTTTGCTACATTGTGCTATGCTACATAGCTTGAAAACTATGCCATGCTGTGCTCACTATTGTGCTACATTGCACATTGTGACATAGTGCTACGTTGCGCTACACTACGCAGCATGACATTTGTGCAAAAAGTGCCATCATTTTGACACTTACAAAAATTTTACAAATCTGGCAGTTGGAGCTGACTACACCCAACACTTTGGAAAAATTTGGGTAAAGTGCCACTGTTTTGAAACTTAGCTGAATTTGCAGTCATGATGCTGAGACCTGAAATTTTGTGGTGTTTCAGTGTGTTCTCAATATAGATCAACTATAAGTTCTCCAAGATTCTCATGAGGGTCCTTATGGGGGTCATTACGTTGGGATATGAACAACCATCAAAATCCTACTTGTAGGATATTATTGGCCTACATTATTTCATGACACCCATCGTTTCATCCAATCTTGTGAACACTTTCAATGTGATGGGGGAATGAATGCTAGAATGGAGGATCCACAACAATGGATTCAACCATTAGAACCCTTCAAAATTTGGGGAATTGATTTTATGGGGCCAATTACACCAATGTCCAATGGAAAAGCGTATATTATTGTTGCTATTGATTACCTAACAAAATGGGTAGAAGCAACTACTATTAACGATTGTACATAATCTATAGCTGCATGATTTATTCAATAACAAATCATAAACAAGTTTAGTGTGTTGTGTGCACTTATTTCAGACAATGGTACAGACTTCATAGGTGCAAATTTTTAGAAATTAATGCAACACTTAGGGGTTGAGCATAAATTGACTACACTATACCACCCCCAGGTGAATAGTCAAGCCGAAGTCATCAACATGGTGATTATGAAAATATTGACAAGAACTATTAGCAAGTTTAGGTGAGAGTGGAGCACTAAACTAAATGATGCTCTTTGGGCATACTGCTCCACATGGAAGCTCCCTACAGGCTACTCTCCCTATGAGTTAGTGTATGGTAAATTAGCAATGCTTCCCATTCAAACTAAGCTCTGTACACTATCCATAGCATGTGACCTCAACCTTGACCTTGACCTAGCATAGAAACAATGGTTAGTAACCCTTAATTTGCTAGATGATAATCGACTAGTTACCCTATGATCTAACAAATTCCACAAGGCATTCAATAAGCAATGTCATGACCTAAGGATTAGGGAAGTTAAATATCAATTGGGAGATAAGGTTCTCTACTGGAATTCCACACATGTGCCATAACATACTAAATTTTGAACACTATGGGAAGGACCTTATATTATTTACGTAACTTTTCCTTTAGGGGCCATGACAATATACAAACCTAAGAGCCCAGACAAGAAATTTTTGGTTAATGTGCAACAAACCAAACCTTTCCATGAGTTTCGGACAACCAGTACACATACTACCTCTATTGATGAACAACCCTACTCACTAGTTTGGATCTCCTCCTTCCAGCTCAGTTGTGGGGGCGATGGCCAACTATGCTAATCATTATAGGTCCTTAGTTCTTTTTGAATTTTTGTTTTACACATTTTTGTTTCACACATTCTTTCAAATTTTCTTATTTTTATTTTACACCAGTGTTCATGTTTTTACTATTTCTTTGTTTGCTTGATTTACTTTTATTCATCATCTAATAAGTGCTCATGATGGTGGATTGAATTATATCATATTGATTGCTAATATTTGATTTTTACCTTTGAATTATGATGCTGATATTAAGGTATGGTTATTTTGGTAAAATAGGTAATGAGTCCACACCGTTCACTCGTCCATATAACTCTATGGTCTCCTTTAGCTTGGAACTGTACAGTCTCCTTTTTCTAAGTAAGCTTCTTAATGAATTGGTGGCTAGGTATTTTTCAAACCAAGGAAAGAATCAAAGGATGAAAAGGATGTAACTTCAAGGGGATTTGATGCATTGGTATTGGCCATTCTCTTGGGTGCTTGGATGCTTTTTTTGGGTTTTTTGTCATTCTGACATTGTTCAAATATTAGGAAGTTGAGTGAATAAACATAAGTCTTTGCATGGTGTGGTTCTCATGCATAAACATCAAAAAAAAAGAGAAAAGAGAAAAGATGAGAATTCAAAGCACACCCCTTAGACATAATAAAGCAATATGGGCTACAAGTGCTAGTTATGGCACTGGAAAGACATGTTACCTATGTCTAAAGGTTCCATTTAACTAAGGACCTTTCTCGCTTCTTACTTCTTCATCTCACTCTCCTTGAGATGGTGGTTACTCTTTGTGGAAACATTGTTGTTACCTCAAGAGGATGGATTGACCAAGTGTATTGATGCAAGGTCACTGAATATGGTTGGTTTAAGTCTAGATTTGGGATGCGTTCTACTCAATTATCTTAACCATGAAATACACAAGTGGGTTTACACAACCTTGTTCTTGGGATTCCATTCCATTCTCTCCTCTCCATCTTTCTTCCCATTTTCCACCTCATTGCTAGTTTTATCATTAGTCCATTCTGGGTTGATGCATTATTTTTCTTTGGGAAATTCTTATGGATGAGTTTTTAACTCTTTCTTCCAAATGACATTCCTAGAGCCTATGGACTCTTTGGTTTGTGGGTTTGTTAAGGCATAAAGGGCATGAGCCTGCTTTGGGGAGGACCCACTAACATTCCTTTTTTGGTGTAATTGTTAACTTCTTTTCCTTTAACATTTCCTGCAATCAATCATTTCTTATTTCATCCCCATCCATGTCATCCATTTTATTAGTGTTGCCATTGTTATTTTTCCCATCTTCCTTATTCCTCATATTTTTCCATCTTATAGCTATGGGAGGTTTTCTCTTAGTTGTGGGGCCCTTGGCACAAAATTTTCAATTTTTTCCATTTTATTATTCGCCTAAACCCTACACCTTGGGTAGTCACCAGTGATAAATCTTCGAACCAGTTTCTACAATAACCACAACTAAGCCAATGCACCTCATATCAAGGCAAGGTATCAATTGCATTCTGGTTTATCTATCCTTGCTCATTTGTGACTATGTTGTGTGTGCATATGGTGATCATAAAAACAATGGATTGGGCTTCGAGGAAGCACTTAGGATGGATCAAAACTAGAGCATTTATGAAAGGAGCAAGTTTGGTGGCATGGCTATGGATAGACAATGGAAGGCGCAATCTCGGCATTAGTAGCAACACACTTCGTCTTCTTTCTCTCTCTTTCTCTTCAAACTGCCAAATAAAGGCTTGGATGTCATTTATGTATGAGTGTTCACCATAATGGTCATGAACACTANCTCTAATAATTAGAATAAACCACTAGAGTAACAGCTCTCATCATACCCCCACGACTGAATGAAACTCATCCTCAAGTTCCTTATAAAATATTGGGAAGGTATGGGATTATTGACAAATTGACAACTGATGGTGGAATGGGATGATAGACTCAACAT
>MNCI01014943.1:0-19341 GCA_015680685.1 Gnetum montanum | reverse complement strand
CACTTTACATTTCTATTATTAGCACAATAATTAATTTTGATCAATTAAGCAAATCATTAAATTACACAAGCACGACCAATTTGAGCATGCGTGTAACACTTGGTAACCTAGTAACGATTAGTGTTTGGTAATCCCAGTAATGTTGCATTGGTTTAAGATGTGTACGAAAAGTGGGAATAGATGCTGGTGTTAGGATTAGTTAGAACTTAGTTAATGAGTAGTTAAGTTAAATTAGTCACTTAGTTACCTCTCTCCTTCTATACTAGTGTAGGACATAAAAACATAAAATCTATAAAAATCATATGCCTCAAGCTTACTTAACCATACAATCGTGACATACAGGTAAGCTTGGGAAGACAATGATCAACCAACCCATCCTTGTTCCACAAGGGTGCATAAGCACTTAGTCCTTGGAATTCAACCGGATCATGCATGAAATGCTCGTATTTGTATGGTTGAGTGTAGGGGTACCTTGCCACTCATCACCATTCCATCATCTTATTGATCTTTGCCTTAATTTCATCTAGTGATTGTAGTATTGGTAAAGATGGAGATTCCACCTCCTTGGGGTGAGTTTATTTCTCCTCTTCATGATCATGGACCTTTACTATTTTGAGATTTTGGTCTTATTGAGATCTTTCAACATTCTTCCATTTAGCTATTTCTCCTTCTTCTTTTGCTATCCACTTGATAACCTCTTGGAATTGGTGGGTTCATAGCTCATATAGTTGACCTGGGGCATACATCCCTAGGGTCTCCCTTGTTTGATCATGAAGCCCATCCATGATGTGATACATTAGCCTTTCCTTGGAGAACTCATGACCTAGACAATTGTTTAACAATGAATAATATCTTTCTAAGGCCATGTCTAAGGCTTCATGTTGCCCTTGTTTCCACTCTTGGATTTGTCCCCTCAAGGCTGACACTTTTGCATAGGTTTGATATCTTTCAGTGAAGAGTTCTACCATTGTTAGCCAACTACAAATTAATTTTGGCTTTAAGGACCTATACCATACTTTTTCTTGGTTAATGAGTATCATAGGAAAGAGCTTAGGTGTTTGCAACCCATTATCAATATTGTTCCATACAAAGGCATCATGGAAGGATTGTAAATGATGTTTCGGATCTAAATCATAGCCTCTTGAAAACTTGGAAAAGTTATTTAAATCAAGCCTAGGTAGATGGCTTTCCTTGCAATGCTTGTGGGATATTTGAATAGCCTCTTGTATATGCATTAGGCTCCTAGTGGCCAGCAGGGGTTCATTGTCACTAGGTAGGTTATGAATTTGTGAGTTGAAATGATGTTATCTTCATTCATGTTGGGATTATTGAATTTGCCTATGGGCTCAATTTTTATTTCTATACCAACCCCTTGAGAGATGGTCATCCGTGTCACAACTTGAGGTTGAAGGAGTAGAGGAAGAGAAAGAACTGGAAGACTTGTCATGGCTTATGAGAGAGCCATTGCTGTGAATTGTGTGTGACTTATTTGCAATTACTTTCTTTCTAAAAGATATATTTTCAAGGCTTCATTATAGCAATCTTGGATGATGTAACTAATCTAAATAACTAGCACCATCCCTGGCAACAACACCAATGATGAGTGGCTAGATACCCCTACATGCAACCATATGAATATGAGCATGTATGCATGATCTGGTCGAACTTCGGAGACAGACTAGTTGTGGTATCTAGATAGTTACACATTGATCATAGTTCGCTATCTTCCCACTTGAACTAGTATTTTCTTGTCACGTACGGTTTAGTCCAAAGTGAGGTGAATGATGGGATCCTAAACTAATGCTACTCCTAGAGACGATGGGGAAAAATCTTAATTAAGCTAATGGACAATGGAAAATGAAATGTATGCTAACCCTAAGTGCAATGAGCATATGTATTTAATCATTTGTATGCATCTTGGACCTTGTGTACTACTTCTGGGATTACCAAGCACACATTACTTGAGCACTCCTAGATATGCTACTAGGTTACCAAGTAGTTACACTTAAATGTTCGTGATTAAGTCATACTCATTCCATGTTAATCAACAAGAAGTGTAAATGACAATAAAAGAAATATGAACTAATAAGACAACAAATAAATAATTAACAATTAAAGTAATTAAAAGCTAAGTGAATGCTGCAATGATGGAGTAATATCAATCTTTATTACTGATTGTATGCATATCCAAGTATGTCATACTCAAACAAAGGTTTTGTACAATTACA
The DNA here is from genome assembly GCA_015680685.1 of Gnetum montanum. NCBI lineage: Eukaryota > Viridiplantae > Streptophyta > Gnetopsida > Gnetales > Gnetaceae > Gnetum > Gnetum montanum. The sequence continues at coordinate 17,113 of MNCI01014943.1, read as the reverse complement.
ATCATCACACTACGAGCATGCACTAGGGAAAGAACTGAAACTAACTGAAAATTGACAAAAAGACTCTACTCTAAGACTTACCAACCACTCCTCCCTTCCTGTGCACCCAAATTTTGTATTCAAAGTCCTACACAGGAATCACAATATCATGTATTCGATATCATTATCTAGGTTGTGATATTGTGTACCCAATATTGGGGATCCGATATCGAGGCCTGGAAAACCACGATTCATCACTTGGCCATTAAGAATAAGATTACAAAGCACTACAATGTAGGTTTCATACATTCTATAAACTACTTAGACTTGATATCCAACATGGTTGTTATTCTTAAGAAAAATAGAGCCACTGGAATATGCATTGATTTTTGTGATCTCAACAAAGTAACAAGAAAAAATGACTTTTCGTTTCCCAAAATTGATCAACTTATAGATACAACTATGAGTCACATTTTACTTAGTTTTATAGATGGGTTTTTAGAATACAGTCAAATGTAAATCAACCTTGAACATTAATGTTTTAACTTTGGTAACTCCATGGAGGAATCTTTTGCTACACAAAGATGTCTTTTGGACTTAAGAACATTGGAGTAACATATCAATGAGCCATGACTTTTATCTTTAGTGACATGATGTTTAAAATTTTTAACAATTATATGGATGATCTAACTATCAAGTTCACCTTAGTAATTGATTATCCCACTAATTTAAACATATTCTTAACTTGATGCAATGAGTATAACCTCTACTTCAATCCCAAAATATGTAAATTTGGTGTAGAAATAGGCAAAATTATAGGATTTCTAGTTTTAACTAATGGTATCCTGGTGTACCCTAACAAAGTTAAGTCAATAATGAGCCTTCCACCATACAAGTTCCTAAAAGTTATGCACATCTTACAATATAGACTCTAATTAATTCATTTTTTCATATGCAACCTAGCTAATCAATTTTATTTACTTTCTCATCTTCTTAAAAAAATCAACTACTTTCAACTAGAACTTGAAGTGTCAAGAGGCCTTTAATGAAATCAACCATGCTTTTATCAACCTTCTAGTCCTTCATCCCTTTTAATTTGACCTTTGTGTATACCTTTATCTCTCTAAGCCTAATTACTTCATTGTAGTCATGCTTTGTCAATTGCAAAAAGATGGTGTAGATCTCCCAATCTACTACATTTTTCATCCCTTTTTCAACTATGAAAACCTCTACTTGGACACAAAAAAGTCTTTCTTAGGTCTTGTGTTTGCCCTTGAGAAATGAAGATGCTAGTTACTAGGGGAAAATATTGATGTGATCTACCAAGAGAATGTCATATTATCTATCTCTAATAATCCTTATGATAATAACCACATAGCCAAATTGAAAATACTACTCACTAAGTTTGATTTATCCTATCTTAACCAACACTCTATCAAAGGCTAGGCCATAGTAGATGTTCTTACATTAGCCCCAGTGTTGAAACCTTCCATTGTCACTAGTCAACCTCCAACTATGAAGGTAAGTGAAAAAGAGATAATTTCTCTTGAATCTATAACATTGACACATGAGAATTTTAACTCACAAATGTATTTTAATGATTGTCACATAACTTAAGATTCTAGTGCAACGTGTGTTCTTCATCACCAAGGTATAGATCCTATTTATCAAACTTATAAGTTTAATTTTCCATGCACTAACAATGTAACTGAATATAAATGTCTTAAGCAAGGTTTGCTCTTAGCACTTTAACTAGGAATTAAAATATTTTCTATTTATGATTATTCTTATTTAGTCATATACCAAGTTAATAATGAATACGTTTGCAAGGTTAAACACCTTCAACCTTAACTTATCTTAGCTAATAATGTGATTTCTCAATGAAATGAAATGAAGCTTTATTACATCCAAAGACCCATGGGATCTATCAGAAAAATATTACATTTTCATGAAAAATAAAGATAAACTCTATAAATTGACCAAGCATTAATGGGGGAATAAAAAACAAATCATACAAGCTTATTGCTATAACATTATAATACTATCTTAAATGGGTAGTCATAGCATAAGAAAGAAACACATGTAACTCATTTTCAAGGGCTCCCAATATGCATAACCTACAAATGCACTCTTCTCAAGGGAGTTAAATCCATCTTCCACTTTTAATTATGAGATGATGAGAACTTAACTAAAAATTGCTCGGCATTTTGATACTTAATTAGAATAGCAGCTGAGAAATGGCAAGCTTCTACATCTAGTTTATTAGTTCTAATTGGGTGTAAATAAAATTACTTAAAATTTTAGGGGTTTTTATTGAATCCATGATCTCATATTTGTAAAACATAAATCTTGGTCCCTACTTTGGTAGCCCCTAGGTTAAATTTTCTTAATTTAATAAATGTGTATTGATACATATCTATCATTTGGAAAAACATGTTCATTGATGCATTAGCCACTTGTTCTCTTCTTACAAATGTTGTTTTTCTTAAAGATCATTTAACTTATTCAACATAAGAAACATCCATAACTTGTATAGATACATAACATGTAGAATTGGTTAACTTAAAAGAAGATGAATAATACCAAGACATCATATAATACTTACAAACTAGAAAAATTCCTAAACACTTATTACCATTACAAAAAGACACAATCTACAAGTGTTCTAAGAATTTTTTTATTATGAAGCCTAGTATTTTATATAGTATTTCTACATTAGGTGTTCTTATGCATTTTCTAAGTTATGATAAGGCTCGAATGATTCTTGAATAGGTGCATTTAGTTGTATGTGGTGGTCACTTAGGCTCATGATCTCTAGTAGCTCATAGTATTTCACTTTGTTATTGGTGATATACAATGTCTAAAGATGCATACATAATAGTTAATATTTGTGACACATGTCAATGTCATGCTTCACTTATTTATGTTTCATAACAAGGGCTTAAAACTTTCAAAATCATGTGGCCCTTTCAAAAATGAAGGTTAGATCTTATAGGTTTCATTAACCCTCCATTATTTGCTAGGTACTAGTTCATCCTAACTACAAAGTACTTTACCAAGTGGATTGAAACTCTTTGCTTAAATACTATAACCTCCAAATATATTTGGCATTTCATCTTAGATCATATAACCACATGCTTTGGTATTTACCTCCACTTCATCACTAATAATGGACCTTAATGTAAGAGCAAAGAACTTATCAAGTTCTATGATTAATACCAAATCATCTAGTCATTCTCACTTCCATATTACCTACATTCCAATGGTCAAGTTTACTCAACTAATAAATCCATCGTATGTTTGCTCAAAACCATGGTTGAAAAATTTTCTTAAGGTGACTTTTAGGGGAGTGATCTAAGGTATTTATACTTGGGCATTAGAGGTCATATCAGCATGGACTGGCAAAGCTAGTAAAGGAGAGTAAAAGGTGTTAGGTGAAGTAAGAAAAAAAGGTGTTATTCCTTTTAGCTGGTTGTAGAACTAACTGTGGTGGTAGTGCCACATTGCCTCTAAGAGATAGATGCTAAAGGGAGATAACTCCAAGGAACCCTTATAGCTTGACCTAAATACATCATTCGACATTAACAAAGCATTCTTTTCATTTTCGTTCTGTTCTTCCCATATTATTTTCTTTATGCATATTATTAAATGTAATGTATATTTGACATTTTCCATGACATTTGGGAATGGGATGTTAAGAGTTAATCAAAATCAAAGGCCAACTACAATGAAAAACCATGGAGCCACAATTTTGGAGGAACCATAGACCACCACAAGAAGCATCTTATGTATAAGAAGATCCATGTAAGATAGAAGATACTTTTCTAGTGATTTTCATGGACAACTATGTCCAAATCTATAAGAGAACCATGAATAGGCATCATGTTCAAGATAGATCCAATTGAAAAACCTCTAAAAATTAACTTGTAGCCTGAAACATGAAGGCCTTATTTACATGATTTTCTTGTAACTCTGAACTAGAGATCAAGCATGAAAGCAACCCTGTAACTAGTTTTCAAAAAGTTAAGTTATGATCTTTTTGCTAGGTATATTCTAGATGTAATCTTGCAAATACATTGAGAAATATGCTTCAAAAAGTCAATGTAGAGAAAGACATGATTCTTAATCATACTTGATAGCCTACACAACTATTTTAGTATAAAAGCATCATGTTCTCAGGTTAGAGAATCTAGAATTGATGCTCAAAATAGAAGGGACTTTTTGGCAAGAGGAAAATTATTTGGTACCTTTGGAAAAAGGAGGATCTCTTCAAAAGAGCAAATAGAGAGTAGCATAAAATAGTAGTCACACCTTCAAACCCTAATTAGTAGTAATCCCTAAAGAAACCTCCCTTTGTGGGAGAATCTTAATAAAAAAATTAGGAGGTTTTACATGTGATAGTAATATCTAATTACCATTTTCAAGAATAGATCCATATATGGGACAACTAATACTTGAAGATGCGCTAGTGATTGCACAACTTGCATTTTCTTGGATTTTATGCCTAGATTTGTATCTCTTAACTCTTGTTGCATTTTTAAATACAAGTTTGTAGTATTTTTACTAGTTATTTTTGTTTCTTTATGTATGTTTCTTATTTCTTATTAGATATGGAAATTCGTTACATTTAAATGTGGTTTTCTCTTGTTTGCAATTGCTACACTTATTACCAACTCATAAGTCCTTAGGTGATTGAGCATTCTATGTGAGATCATCTAAGGAACCTCATATCTACTTCCTTAACCTACATAGATTTGGGATTAAAACTATGTTCCTACAGAGATATTTGATCCTCTAACACCCTATTATTTTCGTTGCTACAATTTTCTAGCATTAGAAGGAGGGCCTTTAGGATTTTTCCTACATTACCACTATGTTCCCTAATGTTTAGAGTAAATTTTTTGTTCTTTGATTTCTTTTTTTTTTCCATTTCTTTTTACAATTTCAGTTTATGTTTCTTTATTTCCAATTTATACTACATAACATAAACTCTTAATTATGCTCTCATGCTACACCACCCAAAGTCCTTATTTTTCATTATAAACTCCCTACCAAAAGTTCACCTTTCTCCTTATTTCAAATACCTAAAAAGCATGATGCATAATATACACACTTGGATCATGTTGTATTGTTTATGCGTTGGTAATCATGCGATCGTGATTATGCCTTGATGAATATGTCACAACTCTTTCCTGTTGACTTTGTACACTATTATCTACTCCTATGGAAAATGAATCTTAGAATAAAAGTCTTTATTTTGAAGGATTTTATTAATATCCTCTTAGGAAAAAAGGCTTAAAGTGAGATGTCTATGGTGGAAAATATTATGCTTGAGAATGTTCTCACAATTCTCAATTTAGAGATGGTGGAAATGGTTAGGATGAAAATCATAGGGTAAATGCAATTGAGCATGAGGCTAATACTCTGTTGATGATTTCCAATGGTGATAATTTTCTCTAATAAGACATACTCTATACAGTCTTCTTTACTTCAAAGAAGAACAATCTTTAAGAATTTGATGTTCAAATAGGGCAATGTGTACCAAGAAGAGTGGAACATGGTTATCTTTGTGTTTCTAATTTCTTTTTGAATTAATCCCTATTTTATAAGAAAAATAAAGCACATGTGTGATTTTTTGGGAAGAGAGAAGTGGTTAAGTGACTTCAAGTAGGGAGTACATGTTCTTAATTATGACTCTAAGTAGGAAGAACATGTTCTTAATTATGTCTTTGAATAGGCAACATAAATTTCTATTGTAACTCTAAGTAGGGAGAACATGTTCTTGATTGTGTCTTTGAGTAGGAAGCACAAGTTATTTATTATAACTTTGAGTGGAAAGTACAATTTTGGGGATTGTGACTTTAAGTAGGAAGCACAAATTTGAGGATGAAGGAATGAGTATCTATAAATTGTGCACACTTTTATTACTATAATGTGTAGTTGGATGATTGATTTTAGCTTAGTCTTGCTTCAAATTGAAAGGCTGGTACCATTTTCATGAAAAATGACTTGATCTTGGTTGCATGAGTATCTTTAAATCTCGATTAGATGTCAACTTGAATTCAACATTTGTACTTTATGATTAATTACCTTAGTTGTTAAACCTTTATATCTACAACTGTCACATGGAATTTTAGTTATTTGATACCAACGATATTCAATTTTCTCTCCATGTTTTGAAATGTACATGAATAAATATTTAAGCTTAAAGGAGACTTCTTTTCTCAAGCAAGGGAAAGAGTAGATACTACATATTATTGGTGATTTAAAGGTTGCTCACATCAAGAATGGAAGCTAGAAGAAGTATGAAGATCCTTACAAGTTACATGTTATCTTAACAAATATTTTAAAGAACTACATGCCCTTGATTCCTTGGGTATTACATCAAAAGGATATGTAGGCTTGTAAAAAGGTGCTTTGGCTCTAATGCTCAAGCCACTATCCTTCTCTACTAAGCAAGGCTTAGGGCTGAATGCATTAGAGTAGGAACATATCTTAGCTCTTTTGAGGGAATGATGTCTCTATGTGACTATTTGTACTAGAGATGGGCATTTGTGTATACATGTCTCATTGATCTTGTTGCTTATATGAATACTTAAGGCATACTTACTATGTTCCTAACCTTTGGACTAATGTGTATGTGCACTTATGTTGTATTCGAAGGTATTGTGATTATTAAGGTATACTCCATCTTGGATATGATCTAGAATACTTAGCTACTTTTGAACACAAGGATGATGTTGAGAAGTATTTCTCCAAAGCAATTTCATTATATAAAGACTAGTTTACTCTAAATTGGAGGCCAAATGAATGTAGAGATTCTTACAGGTTCCATCATAACTATTAATAACAACCCCTATAGAACTAAATTACCCTAATTACTTGTGAACAAAATCACAAATGTATACAATTTGTTAGGGCTTTGTCTTTGGTTTGTACACCATTCCTTCTCTTTGGAGCAAGGACATTGAGCTAGATGTGCATAACATAGAAATTATTCTTGTTATCTTGTTTTGGTATCTTGCATTGCATTTTGATGTGATGTATACTCTTTGTATATGTGTATGTGTCCTAGATCCTTTTGCATGTGTGTTATCTAAGATAAAATTACTATGCTTTTAATAATTATCTAATAGGTTTTATGTATTCTAACTATGTTTATAGGTGTCATGAGAACTTATCCATAGTCCATCTTGATTTTGCTCACTTTTCTTTGGTAATTTAAAACTCAAGTTTGGTGACATACAGTGCTCTTAAGGAAAGCACATAATACATGTTGAAGTTATGACTATATTTTATAATTTTTGATATGCATTTGATACATGATTATAATGTGCATGAGATATGATTATTGGGGGTTTAATCAATTTTTGATTTGGAGCACTAGTAAATTAGTTGTGAGTCATGGGTCTTAGGGATATTAGTTTGGTTGTGAAAATCAAAGTTGAACTTTTAAAAAATCAGCTATGAAATAACATAAGTTTATTTATATTTTGATTATATTTTATTTTAAACAAAAATTAAAAATCCATTTATTTTCTTCTTAATCATGCATTTATGGTTTCTATATGAAACCTTTTTTCTTTCACCATTGATGTCATTATTGATGGATTTTAATAACTTTAGGTTTGTAGCATTTTTAAAAGTCTTATTTTGGGAGATGGTGCAACTAAGATGAAGTTTTATTCATATTATAGATTGTTGCTATCATTTTTTCTTTAGAGAGGTTTGATTGCTTTGGTGAGTTATTGTTATCTTTCCTCTAGTTTCTTGTTTTGGAGTTAGTTTACATATTTGTGAGCTTAATTCTATGAAATAGTTAGCTATTTTGTGATATTATGATTTTGTCAAGAACTTCTATTTTGAATTATATTGTATTTAAACATGTTTTGTTGAGTTTCTTATTGGATTCTTATGAATGCATGAGGTTTTATTGTATGGATGTAATGAAAGCCCCTTAGAGACTACAAAGAACAGTTTGTAGATCCCTAACCCCTAGTGATGAAGATCTTCCTTGGGTTACATCAACGTGGTCACATTGATGCATGGTTTAATGTGTTGACATGACATCATTGATGTAGTGTCTTTGCTTATAAATATGCACTCACCAGCTACATTTATGGCATCCCATAGTTAGTATCCTAGTGAAGCTCTTGTATTTTGTTCATTTGATAGTTAAAATATTTTCTAAGTATGTGTAGTAGGAGTGAGAAATGTATGAATCTTTATTTGAACACTGATGTACCTAAGCACCTTGGTATGACCAACAATAAAGATGAGCTTTCTTCACAAATCTTACATCATTTGGAAATAGATTAATGTTTACTTTGAATGCATTTATTATTTGAGTAATTTACTTTAATGCATTAGATTAATTAATTAAATAGTGATTAATTAAAGCACATAAATATGACCATTTCAAGCATATGTTAACGTTTGGTAATCCCAGTAGTGCTTAACACTTAGTAACCTAGTAACATTGCAACATGGTTTAATATATGTATGGTAAATGGGAATAGATGCTTATGTTAGGATTAGTTAAGATATTAGTTAGTTACTAGATTGATTAAACATTTAATTACTTTAGTTTTGGAATTTAGGAAATTTAAAAAATAAACATAAAATGATAAAAATCATATGCCTCGGTTTTGCTTAACCATATACTTGGTCTTCACAAGTGAAACTAAGAAGACAACAACCATATTCTTGATATTCATTGCCTAGACCCAGTGTACTTAGAGAGCTAAAGTCTACATTCATATGGTTGGGCATAGGGACTACTTGCAGCTCATCATTGGCACCATTGTTGGGGACATTAGTTAACTATGTGTGCTATCTAGGAGTTAGTGAAATTATTCAACAATGTTGTAATGAAACTAAAAGTTGAAATCATTAAAAATAATAATAATAGTAAAAGAACACTATTTTTCTTTCCAACTAAAATGTCTTCTCATAGGGCTAAATCTTCATTTTTGTTCAAGCATACATCCAATCAACAAAGATGTGAAGTGTCAAAACCACCAGTGCCCCAATAATGTAGAGTGGTTTATATTCATCTCAATGAGTATGTGCCAGACTTCATCTTTAGCTTGCATTAGGATGAGTAACTATAGTGGATGGACATGGAGGATAACATTGTGTTGCCATCCAATCAATTAGTTCCTACGATGCTCCTTCAAACTCTCATGAGGTTGGACATTTAGGGGCTCAATGCTAAATATGTTGTGCAGGATCATGACTATTGAGATTATCATCCCACTAAGGAATAATGCAAAAAATTTCAACAATAGGAGATGTGTTACAAAGCATCAAAAGGAAAATGGATCACAAACCTCTTATTCCTATTAGGCCACAAAGAAGGAGAGGATTACTTTTTTGGGAGTTCTCAATTCATAGACTCTCCTTCCCTTGTCTTTGATGAGGGGGGCTTGAACTAGAACTTGTAGTCCACTGTAAATAATCTTGGTTCAGGCAAGAATGGGTCCCATGACCATGGGGGCTCCAAAGGTAGGAGTCAAGGCAAGAACGTGGAGAAGCATCATGATGACAACAAGCATGATGTTCATAGTTGTGACTAAAGAAGAGGGGATAGTAGGCATTGTGTTGATGTTGGCTATTCTTCCTCTTCATCTTTAACATCCTCTTCTTCTTCCTCCTCTAGCTTCAATAGAAGTTGCAAAGGATGTGACCATGATGGAGATGGTTGATGGGATAGAGATTATCGTAGCACCCACTAGACCAATAGAGACTAGGGGCATGGGCAATCAAGAGAGGTCCACTACCACAAAAGAAGGGACAACAGAGGGAATTGTAGGCATCATATCCATCATAGAGGCTATAAATATGATGAGCCTTTGCGTACAACTAGAAATATGTTGAATATTGCAAAGGCTATGAGAATCCCAATCAAACATGTAAAATACAACAAAATCAAATGGTTGGATATGAATAGTATCTAAAATTTGAAGGGGGATACAACTCAAATCAACAAAATCATCTTTAAGCCTTTCACAATGCATGTGCCTTGTAGAACATTGAAAATGAATGGCAAAAACTAAAGCTATTCCCAAGGACATCCATTAAGGAGGCTAAAAGTTGGTACTAGTTCTTAGAACTAGAATCAATTAGATGATGGAGTATGATGATTAACCTCTTCAACAACAAGTATGAAATGTACTCCTAGGAGTACAATCAAAGAAAGTAGATTCAAGGATGGAGATAAAGAACACACAAATCCTTGGATGATTTAATGTCCTATCCTTTGTTATGGATGGAAACAATTATAGATAATGCAATTGACCTTCAAATGAAGGGGCACCTCATTATGAGAAGTTATAATTATTCATGTATCCCTTAGGAAAGGATTTGACCTATGCTATTTAAGGCCAAGTTTAGAGGTCATGCTAGCATGAAGTTGTGGAGTTGGAGATAGGCAAGTGATGAGAGCCAAGTAAAGTAGGATAAGAAGAGACTGATCACACCTTTGGCAGGACAACCTAATCATGGTGGCAATGCCAAATTACCTCTAAGGCTTAAGTGGCATAGGAAGATGACCCAGAGGGCATTACAATACTGTCTTCTATTAATAAAATTTTTCCATTTTCCTATTTTATTTGAAGTACTAATTATTTAATTAAAAATTATTCATTTATTAAGTATTTATGATGTTTCCATTATAGTCTCTAAGAAACCAATGAATGTGATAAATTAAGCAATCATATTTTTATGACAACAGGATGTCACATTTGGTATCAGAGCAACCCACGATTCAAGAGTCAAAGTGGAAGAAAAAAACATTGTTTTATTTTTATTATTATTGTAAAAAATAAGTATATCTATGAAAAATGCCAAAATGGAAGAAAAATATTATTTTATTTTATTTCATTATGTAATAGAATAAGAGGAAGTACATCCAAGAAAAATGCAGAAAAGGAAGAATGGAAAAAGAAGAAAAACACAAGAATAGGAAAGATGTAAAATAACTGTGATCATTTGGTGTGACAGAATGAGTCAAGGAGATCTATGACTATCTTCAATTGTGTTCCTCTTTCTTCATTAATGATAACCTTCGTACTAAGCACTACCTTACATCCAACTAGTCTATCACATAATTGTTTAATATACTCAATCAAACATCTTGTTGTAGCTATTGATTCCTCCTTTCTTTTAAGTTGTATCTTCAGCATATCTATCTAAATCGATCAATCATCCATGTCCTTTTTTCATTACTTCTCTTTTTTCTACATAAACAAGACTTAAATTATGAATTATTAACAAATCAAGAAAAAAGAAAGAGTAAAGAAAAAAAGAAGTATTTACCTAAAATCAATCATTATCAATTTCGAGGAACCATTCATGAGTCTCTAGATGGTGAGTGAAGCATGTTGCACTCTCCAATTCTCCTAAGAGTTACTCTAGATCTTTGATAGCATTTGGAGCATCCTCAAGAATTGGATGCAAAGATGATGAAACTCCAACCTATACTAAATCATACTCTACCTTGAAGTTGCATGATTGAGACTATTGTAAGTGGTAGAAACCCTCATGAATAGAATAGGGTTTATTATTAAAAATTTACTGACTAATACATCAAAGAAGCACAGGTTCTTCTTCAGCAACTACCACTATCTATCCCATCGAATAAGAAGAACCCAAGATAGAGAGAGAAGGAACCATTGGAACAAACTCAGGAAGTGGTGTTGGTGCTGCCTATGAAAAGGAACCTCTTATAGGTATCATAGGAAAGGAAGGCATTCTTAGTGGTCTAGATGAAGGAATGGGAGTTTGTTTAAAAGTAGCACCTGCATCATCTCTGTCCATCTCTTGGATAAATTATTGCCATCCCATAAACATCTACAACACAAAAATCAACATCATACAAAGAAAGAGGGAAGTATTTGAACCTTTAAATAATTAGAACTTACCTTTAGTTGCTTTCCTTTATCTTGTCTTGTACTTTGTCAAGTTTGTTGGGGTTGTTGTTGTGCTTGTTGTTGGACTTATTGTATTATAACTATTGGACCATCAAAACTTTGCCTAGTATGTTGCCTCTACAAAAAGAAAAAGAAATTTATTAGAAAAAAAAACAAGAAATTAAACTAAGTTATGTTGTATGTGTGTGTGTATTTAAATATATACCTTGGGAGTAGAAAGTGTGATCTATTCTTGTGGTTAAATCATACCAAAGTTTGAAGTACCTTGAACTTCTTCAGTCTATGCAACTCCAGCCTAGGCACTTTGAATTAGTTCATTTTGCAGCCCAGATTGCACTATCAAATACATAAAATAAAGACATAATTAACAATAAGGAAATAATAAACACATTAAAATACCTCATTGATTTCCTCCTAATTTTGAGCATGCTATAAAGCTAGCTGAAATTCAGAGCATAATCAAGGATTGGAATGACAAAATGTTTATTTGGATGGTCATAACTTAGGATCAAACACATGAACAAGGGTACACAACATAGGGTATAAGATTTGACAATATTTTACTAGATTACATTAATTGAATGCTAGAAAGTCTAAAAATAATAATTGATAATGTTTTTATGATTTTAGTAGCTTAGAACAATCTTTAGGATTTTAGTTTTCTCTTTAATATTTTTATATAATTTTAGTCATTATTTTAGAATTTATAATTTTTTAGTTTTAGTACTATTAGATCCTTGCTTAGTAGTATCTTCATGTGGTTTAGATTCCTGTTTGGTTCATTAAGTAATTTGGGTACCTTTCCCCATCACCTAGGGCTTATTTTAGATATAAATATTTGTATTTTCATATTAGAACTAATTTGGATTTATATTTTCAATTAGCGATGCTTATGCAAATAGCATTTCTCAATGATTATCCTAATATTTTTGTGATTCTTACACAATTCATCTTTCTCAATAAGTATCATAACTATTTTTATCGTGCTTATGTGAGTCGCCTTGCTCAATAAGGAGCTAGATACTGAAGTGACTTACCTTTCTTAGTAAGTACTAATTCATTCAATTTTTGTTTTGGTTTGGGTTTTTGGGTGGTGATGTAACCTTAAAAATATTTTGTTATTTTTATAAATTTTAAAATTTGAGTATTATATTAATTTTTGAAATGTTTTTATATTTAGTGTTAATTCTTTGCATGTAGCTACCCTTGTGCATAACTATCTAGCTACCTAATGCCTAATCCAAAAATCCATATGGGAGTATCTACAATTTTTTTTTCTTTACTTAATTTTAGAACTAACTTTTCTTGTGTTTTTTCTCTTATAGGTGATTCTATTAAGAGTAAAAAAGAAGAGTTAGAAGAGGGAGCTTATTCTTAGAACATCAATATAATGCATTTTTTTAGTTTTAGTTATTAAGTTACCATTTGTATTTTTCCTTCTAAATTGTAACGTTCAGCTGGTAATTTTTTATGTAATGTTCTTTAATTGATGATGAGGATTTCTATTTTTCTATCTTTGTTGCAAGTCTAACTTTGTCTCCATTTTTTATTTCTGCAATGTTGGATGTTTTTATTTATTTTTACGCATTTTTTTATCACATTAGAACCTAATTCCTTTTTAATGGTATATTATTAATAATATTTTAATATTTCTTTCACTATTTCTCTAGCATCTTGTTAATATTATCTTTAGCTTGGGCATTAGGGATTTGAACTACTTTATTACTTAACAGGTTAGGTTTCAGATGCATGGAAAGATTATCACTATATTTCACATTTTTCTTTTCTTTGCTCCTACATTTTTCTACTCCAATGTGTCTATCTTATAGATTTCTACTATCTTTCCTATTATATTTTTTCGACATCCAACATTTTTCTTAAGTGTTTTTTATTTTTATTTGCATAATTTTGTTTTTCTAGACATAACACCTTTCTAGCCTAAGTATGGTTAGTGAGCTATTATAGTTATAAACCTAAAAGATTGAGCCTAACTCCAAAGAAACTTTTTAAGGAAAAAAAAAAAGGATTATCTCTAAGTTTGGATCCCATAGCATGAGTTTACTTTCAATTAAGAGTAGAAGTAGAGGTTTTATAATAAACTTGGATACAATGAAGGGTAATATTTAAGTTATTTTTAGTTGCTCTTAATAATAGAAAACTGTCATCAACAAAGTCACTATTATGGCACTAAATATTAGGAAGAGATTAATCTTTAATCTTTTGTTAAAAGAGAGATTACTTTGAAATATAACCAAAAGCTTCAATAGTAAAAATAAATATATAATTATTTAGAGGATAGTCTTTCCTAACTAATCTTTGAAGAGTAATTATAGAAGAATAACTCTTTTAAATGTATATTTTAGTACTAGCATATAAATATAATATTCTAACATCAAAGATAAAAGAAGAATTGAAAGAAGACTTTTATAACATAGCAAAGACCACTCCATCATAAGCTTTTGAATAATCTAAATTTAGAAAAATAATATCCTAATTAGTATCCATGGCCAAAGTCATAGCCCTTGTAGTTGTAAAAACATCATTCAAAATAAATCAACCTAAAATGAAATCTAGTTTTTTTTAACTAATTAATTGAGGTAAGTACATTTGATCTTCTAAAATAAGAACCTTGATAATGATCTTATAATTAATATTCAACAAAGGGCTACTAAGTAATGATATCAAATCTCTTACCTTACTTCAAAATGAGTCTCATCAAACCTTGATTAATCATTTAATCAAAAGAAATTTTTTTTAAAAAAGCTTCTTTATCCAGTTTTTAAAAATCAACAACAATATAATCCTAAAATTCTTTATTAAACTCACAAGGTAGATCCTCTAGACGAAGAGATTTGCTATCAGCCATACAAAAATGGCTTCTTTAAAAGCATGCATAGTTAACATGTCATCCTCTCTAAAAATAAAGTAAGAATAAGTTAAAATCATAGATGTACAAAATTCTAAAGCCTCTTTATCAACATCATGGGAAATAAACACATTAAAATAATGATCAAAGAAAGCATTTAAAATATACATATAAGTAGAGAGAATTGCATCATTAACATGAATTTCATTAGTTTGACAACTCATTTTAAGTCCTTTTAAAAAATTAATGAATTATTTTAAAGCTCTATTTCATATTTTTAATAAAGATAAAAAATACTTGAGTAAATTACCTTAAGCCTTGTGATTTTCAAAAGTCTATTACTTCTCTTGGAGACTTATAAGTTATTTTTAAACATTTTTATCATGAGGTATGAGATAAATGTTTAGTATGTTGATGATTTTTTTGATATATTTCACTATTAGATTACCTACGATGTAATGTTAACATATCCATTTCTAAAATCATAACTTTTATAATAAGGATTATCAAGCTTCATATGTCTATTCTAAGAAAATAGATTCAAGAA
The DNA here is from genome assembly GCA_015680685.1 of Gnetum montanum. Lineage (NCBI taxonomy): Eukaryota > Viridiplantae > Streptophyta > Gnetopsida > Gnetales > Gnetaceae > Gnetum > Gnetum montanum. Next base: position 1,788 of record MNCI01014943.1, on the reverse strand, counting down.
TAGAATATATCATTATTATCTAACAAATGTTGGTTTTCCTACCAACTCCTTGCTAGTGATCCTTACTAGTTAAGAAAAAGATATTTATAATTAGGTTGATTTTATTAAGTTAATTTAATTATGTTTTCTATTAGAATTTTATAAATGCATTAACAACTTAAGCTAAAATATGTATGAAATATCATGTTTGAGGGATTGAATATTTAGAGAAGATAAGACTTAATCTCCTATGAGTGAAGGGAGAAGGATCTCTAACCTTATCTTAAAAAAATTATAGACTACTCTTGCTAATTCCTTAAATTAGGGCCTAATGTTTTGTCTAAATAATTAAGACATTATAAAGTAGATTTATAAAGTGGATAAATAAATCTATTACTTTTAAGAAATGAATAAGGATTAATGAGAAGCAATGTTACCTTTTATCTTACCAAAATCTTCTGTAGTTGATTATCATGAAGGTATCTTTGTATGACATGATTTATTGTAAATTATAACTTATTCAATAGACATATTTCATTTTGGACATGGTACATTTTTTACAATGACTCATGATTCACCTTGAATCATAACTCATAGTTCACTTTGGATCATAGTCGACTTTTGATTTTGATTCACCCTGGGTTATGGTTTGCTTTGATACTAATTATAACATCTCATTCCTAGATGTCATGAAAATCATCAAACATATATTATATTTAGCATTAGATGTAGTGAATACATTAGAAAAATATGAAAGGAAATGAAAAGGAATTACATTAATAAGAAATTTGAAAATTAAATAAGTATATCCAAGTTATGCTTCAAGGATTCATTAGGTTTATCTTCCTTCATTATCTATCTCTTAGAGGTAATCCAACACTACCACTATAGTTAGAACTTGACTTACCTAAAATGGATGCTTAAATTTCTTCCTATCTTGCTTCAAATGACACTAGTTACTTCTAGAACTCCCATGCTAGCATGGCCTCTAAGTTACTAGTATAAATACCTTAGATCAAGCCTCCAAACATTTCCTTAAGAGACATGCTCATAATTACAATGCATCCTTTTGTTAAGGATCTTATAAAAATTATTATGTCTTTATTATAGAACAATATTATTTGGGAATAAGAACTTGATAAGCCTATAAATTACATTCTAACTAATGACTATAACATCAAACATCTAAACTCTATTAGCAAAGAAAGATTAAATTATTAAAAATCTGAGTACATAGAAAATTTGAAATATACATCTTCCATTTTTTACTAGGTCTATGCACAACCATGCCAACCACAATAGTGGCTAGCAAGACTCAAAGACCTTACCAATCATTTCGTAATGTAAGATCAAATACTAGTTTCTAAATTAAATAATTCTTGCATTTACATTATTATCAAGAAATGATTTACTCTCAAACTTTATTTGAATCTAATGAGTATCATGTTGAGATATAATTATTTTTTCCTTAATTTTTTCATTCATCATTTTAAAATAATGCTATGTTCTTTCTCTAATTTATTAGGTTTTTCATAACTATAATGATACAGTATTTAAAAATTTTGATACTAAAAGTTCATTAGGTAAACAATTTGCATAGAAAAATGCATAATAGAGATAGACCATTAAGATAGAGAGAAGAAGATAAATTTAGCTATGCAAGTGGTGTTAGAAAATTAATGGTACATCTTTAAGATAATTATGCTTCCTTTTAAAAGAATAAAATAAAAATGATCTAAGAAATTAAAATTGATTATCTTAGCGAATATTTTTCTAAGCTTTTGAATACAATGCCAAATTTAATTTTTT
>MNCI01014941.1:0-16107 GCA_015680685.1 Gnetum montanum | reverse complement strand
ATTCGATTCTTTGCCTTGTTTGAAAGGTGTACAAGAAGTTATGCAATGCTGTACACACGAGGAACTCAAGGGTAACTAGAATGCTAAGGGAAAATGCCAACTATGCCTTTTGGAAGCCAACTTAAAAGCCAAATGTAGCTAGAAGATAACTTTGTTTGCTAAGAAGCCAATCAAGAAGCCAACCAGCTAATGCGAAAATCCAATAAGCCAACTACTCTTGTCAATGTAAAAATGCCAACTCTTTGAATGAAAAGCAAACTCTTTGAGCATTTTTTATCATGGTATTTATAGGGCCGCGAGCAGGTGAGAAATGAGGTTTGGATGCCACGTGTCTTGGACCCCACAAGGTGTTGTCATGTCCATACCATGTAGGTGTGCAATTCTAGACATGAACTTGGCTATGCTGTGATTATACTACCGGAAAAGCATGTGTTAAGATCCAGTGTGCTAACAATGCAAATAAAAATGGAGATTACACTCCGGGAGTACATCTTCCCTGCTCTTATGAGCAGGGTTAAGTGTAGGAACAATGTTTTGGGAGCTAACCAGGGGATGTGCAAAATGAAGTAACATTGCTAATTCCACCAAGGAAATGCCAGAGTGAGGAAGATTGTTGTCAATAAGTTCTAGAGTTTTCTAAAGATGTCTTGATGCTTCCGTACCAGTGTTGCATTACTCATATTGTCGAGTACATTAGGGTAGTGTAAGTGGTTACCTGCTACATTGTGCTACGCTATGTAGCATAGCATAGCGTAGCCACTGGTCTTGACTGAAACCTATAGCGAAGCTGAAAGCATTTGTTTGAGGCTTAGCCATGCTAAAATCTACAACTTTTGTCCTTCATGCTGCGAAGAATTTGAACTCGCTAAACTTATGTTTGAAACATTTTTTGCTGCTCTTGTATTGTTGCTACGCTGTGCTATGCTATGAAGCGTAGCACAACGTAGTAGCCAACGTATCCTACTTCTTCGTTTAATCTGCCATTTTCTAGCAAGAAACTTTGCTCGAGGCTTAGGGGCTAAGCGGGGCAATCGATTTTGAAGGCCGAAGTGTTTCTGAGTGCGAATTCCTTGTAGGAATCACTTGGCAAGACAAGCCTTTTTGCTTTGCCTTTTCTACGTTGTGCTACGCTACATAGCGTAACACTTTGCATTGGCTGAATCTTGACTTGTTTTGCCATCATTCTGTTAATTTGTACTTAGACGCTTGAGCAACTATCTTTTAAAGCTTGCTATGCTGCATAACGTAGCATAGAATAGTAGACTTCTTCACTAGAAAACTTGCCAAACTATTCTGCTTATCCCAAACACTTTCAGCAGCTCCTAGCATAGTTTTTGAGTAGACTGTCAATCGGGTGAATCGTCCAGGTGGGCAGGCTGGAGAGTCCATCGGGCTTGTCAACTCTGTAGATAGAAAAATTTTCGGACTGGACAATCTAACCTTAGTGCCTACATTTTCTTGCAGAACTGTCATGATGCTACACTTGTGAAAGTCCTTGCCTAAATTCCAAGACCTTGCTAAGGCATGAGGGTCCTGAAATTTTATCGTGTTTCAATTATTATGACATGTTATGATCAAAGTTTTAAAAGCGTGAATATGAAAATATGGATCCTCATCATCAGTATGAAAAAACTGAGAAAAAGTAGAAAAATTCTTAATTTACACATCTATACTAGTAGGCAACAAAAAGGAAGAAAGTGTAGCAATAAAATTTCTACCCATCAAGTCCTTTAAAGATAATTAGGTTCGCATACCTTGGTAAGGAACTTGACTTTGAAATTGCATAAACTAATTAAGTTGGTTTCTTGGTTGAATAAGATGATGTAAATGAGGGTGTAATATTGATTTAGGTACTAACTAGCTAGCTTGATCATTACAAATTAGTTGACTTGATTGAGGAATATTTATAAAAGTGTGGATATTTAGAAAGGCCTATTGTAGTACTTGCATGAATGAAGTTTGTTGAAGGGCTTCTTATTGAGAACTTTGGTTATGTGACATAGGAATTGAATATGGATTAAATGAAACTGTAGGTTGGAAACTAGGTTGATGCAATAAAGTAACAATTTAAAAATTCATGGGAATTGAAGGCAACATAGATTGAGGAACTATTGGAGCAATGAATGTTAGTGGTGATTGACTAGACATAGAAAAAGAATTTAAGACTAGTTGAGACGATATGCCAGGCCATGTATTTTGTGTAGCTTAGGTAAGGTCATTTAATAATGTTTGATGAGTGGTTTGAAGTTGCTATTGATGTAATTTTTTTAATGAAAAATATTTGTAGCATTATTAGGAGTTTTGGAAAATACATGACATTAGCTTATTAAGTGGAAGGCCAAGTATGAAATGAAGAATCAACCATTTAAGTTAACAATGGAGAAGTTGAAATACCAATAGAAAGAAGCTGAGTCTATGTATTAGTACTAAATTGACTCATACTATTCAAAATAGATATCCCAAATCCAAATTGGATATGGATACCAAGGATGATAGATGCTTAATTAGGTTGGGTGGAATTTGAAAATAGGGCTATGAATTATATCCCACTTATGATCAATGTAAAATGCATCTAAAAATGATCAATTATATTAAATATATCACCCCTAATTACTAGAGTTTAGGGATATACCTCTATTTGAGAACTTGGTAATCCATCCTACCATGATGAATTTGTTCTCAAATTTCTAGAATAAGAAGAAGATTTTTCAAATGACATGAGAACTTTCTTCACTTTCCTTTTAGAAATGTATGTTGAAGGCAAGGTATCTATAACCAATCTCTTCCCTTTTTCACGAGTTCAAACCATAAACCTAAAATAAAAACACATATTAGAGAAGAAAATCAATTTAAAAGAAAAAGAAAAAAAAGCAATAAACTCAAGGTAACAGTTGATTTGCTAATTTGATAGTTTCATCAATCAATGATAAGTCTAAATCAACTAAAAAGATCTACATATCTATCAAAGCCAATTGCAACTCTAATAGGTTTGCTAAATACATAGAAAAATGTGAATTAGAATACATAATAAAAAATAATATAAAAGCAAAAGAAAAAGATTCGAGAAATTCGAAATTATTAAAATAACAGCATAACTCACAGTTGTTGCAATGATTCCAAAATGTTATCTATCACTTCAACATTCTTACATTGTAGAATATTGTGGTGAAGCAATCAAATTAGAGACTGCAAATTGCATGGAATTAAAAATCACAATGTCTAGAATACACAACATTGAGTAATGTTAAAAATCACTTGTTAAATTAATAAAGCAATAATATAAGGTTCAATATATGAATAACAAATCTTAATTCTATTACTTCTCTATGGAAACGATCACTCTTCTCTATGCTATGATGACTGTTCTAAGTTGCCAAGTTATCTCCACTTTAATTTTGCTTCCATTCTACATTGGTTTAGCTTTAGTTTGATGGTATAATTAATATTTAGTTAATGACTATGACCTAATATGGATTACATGATGTTGCAACTCCTTATCCAAACCATCATTAGTGTTAAATAAATAACCATAGCTAATCACTACAAATAGAAACCATCCTAATGAGTCTTCAATAGTTGAATATTTAATTTCCAATGGTCTAAACTTTGAATGATTGATGAGTGGTAGGCACCCCTATGTCCAACAATACAAATCACAAGTGTTCACACATGATTTGATCAAATTTTTTGGATGAGACTAGTTATGCATCTAGATCGTTAAGCATTGATCATAGTTTGCTATCTTCCCACTTGGACTAGTGGTAGCTTTGTCACATATGGTTTAGTCCAAAGTGAGGCATATGATTGTTGATGTTGTTTTAGCTTTATGCTACTCCTAAAAATAATAGAAAAATTAATTATTTAATCCTATTAACAATGAAACGTAAAGTCTGAACTAGCCTATGGACGATGAGTATCTATTCCCAGCTTACCATACATGTCTTGAACTCATGTATCCACTACTAGGATTACCAAGCACTATGCTACTAGGCAAACCAAGCAATAATGTTGTTGGGATTACCAAGCAAATACGTGTGTATGCTCAAAACTGGTCATGCTCATTCTGCCAATTGATTAACATGCATGGAAATGTAAATATTCACTTAGTACATGAAATGTAAATATTAACTAAGAACATGGAAAGTAAAATTGCATGGAAAGTAAATTTAATCTAAGTCAAAGTGCTGCAATGAATAAGAATCAATCTTGATCTTATTATTGTTCATGGAATGTGTCCAGGTACATTTCCACTCAAATAAGATGGCATACAATTGACTTAGATTCACATTGTAGGCACTCACTAACTATTCTCTCAAACTATGGAATAAAATTTTAAGGGTTCAACTACTCTATTGATAAAAGAATGTCAAATACAAAATAGGAGCACACGTATCTATAGGCAAAAACACACATTGCATCGATGCATATGCATCAACATATCAATGCATGCATTGATGGGATTATATTGAGAGGTACATGTCAATGCAGCTATGACATCATAGATGCTACACCAACAAAGACACAACAATAGGGATGCTACAACACAAGCGTAATGTAGCATCTACAACATCACATCTACAATATCTCAACTAGTTAATGCTTCATCTATGGCCAAGATGGATTGTGGATCACCTGAATTTGCACTAATGGAAATAACATTAAGCAAAAATATTTATTATGACCTAGTGCATGTCATGCTTGATTACCTTTTCTATTTGACATTAAAGCTTCTATGTTGTAGGTAATTACAATTTACGTTGTCTCACATTCAATATAGAAATGTAAACTTCAACCCACTATGAGTCATATCAACTTGGACCTTAATCATTTGTATGCATTTGTCCTTAATCATCCATATGCATCTTGGACCTCGTGTACCACTTCTAGGATTACCAAGCATATATTGCTTGAGCAGTCCTAAATACGCTATTGGGTTACCAACTAGTTACACTTAAATGTTCATAATTAAGTTGTACTCATTCTGCAATTAACAACAGGAATAGTAAATGACGGTAAAGAAATATTAATTAAGAAAACAATAAATAATAATAACAATTAAACAATTAAAACCAAGTGAATGCTGCAATGATGAAGTAATCTCAGTCTTTATTGTTGATAATATGCATGTCCAAGTATGTCACACTCAAATAAAGGTTCCATACAATTACAATCATCACACTGTAGGCATGCAATGGGGAAAGAATTGAAATGAACTAAAAATGAACAAAAAGACTCTACTCCTACACTTACTTACTCCCTCCTCTCTTCCTGTGCATCCAAATGTGTATTTATAGGCTTACACAGGAGTCATGATATTATGTTTCTGATATCATTAGCTAGGCTGCGATATCGTGTACCCGATATCATGGATCCAATATTGGAGCCTAACAATTCATGGCTCATCATACCCCCACAATTGAATGAAAACTTGTTCTTGAGTCAAAAAAAGTGAGAACAAGTTTCATTGATTACACAGTGGATAGGTATGGGATTATTGACTAGCTAGAAATTTAGTCACACCACAGTGGAGAGTTGAACACAACAAAATTGGGACACAAACATAGACACAAAATTAAAAAAATTTATTGAAACTCATGTGGTTCTTGGTGGCGGTGGTTCCTCCATGGGCCTCTTCCCCTTATCTTGTGCTCCAAGTTTTGGAAATTGATGGCTTTGAAGGAGTTCCTGGAGCTTTTCCTTTTCAGTTTGGGGATCCTGTACTGTCCATGTTGATGCTCCAATGTTTGATGGAGTTGGCATCTCCCATGGACACGGAAGTTGTGGGAACATCTGGTTGGCCTTGACATACCAAGTCGTAAACAACCTTCGTTCCTCTTTATAGGCTCTGGATTTGTCCTTGTACTTCTGGTAATCTGTGAGCCATCAAGCCAAGTCTACTGTGACATCTTTTTATCCTTGGTAGCTAGCCTTGACCACCTCTGATTCAAAATTTACCACTTCTAATTTCTGTAGCATCTTCTTATGCTCTGCAAATTCTCTTTCATACTTTGCATAGGCGGTTGCTACCTACTTCTCCAATTTCATCCTTAGGCATCCTGCTATCAACATGGCCAAGTTGGCATACTGCAGGTTTGCCAACTCCATGTACTCTATAAGATCTTGTATCTACAAGTCTCGACTTTTGAGTTATGCTTGGTGGGCGAATGCATAGGTATCCAATATGGCCCGCCAATCAGTGTTTTGAGCATTGAGAGTGTTGATATGGGGCCTTAGCCATATGGATTTATTTTTCTATTACCTATTTATACATCCCCACATGATCCCTGAAGTGTTCCTTCAACTTCTCATGTCACTTGGCCTTATTTTGCCACGTGTTTATTTCAATTGCCATCTTTTGACAGATTGTGTGTACCTCCTCCTTTAAAAGGGTTCTATTTTCTTTGGCCAAGAAATTCATTTCTTGGTTGAACCTTACTAATTTTTCTTGTAACTGCTAAAAATTTTCTTCGAGAACATTCCTTTGTTTTTCTACAATGGCCAACCAGAGATTGTTAGAGGTATGTTGTTTATTCTCCTCTTGTAAGGCCATGAGTGCTTTGGCATGGGCATACATCTGAGCCTGTGCCTTGGAAGCATCCTAATCGACCTTCTCTTTCTCCTTCACCACTCTTTTATTTTCTACCAACAATTTATTGAGTTGCTTTTTCTGGAAGGACTCTAGCTAGTTTGCGGGAATGAATTGAGATGGATTCCACTGTGCAACTTGTAGGGTGATGAGCTTCTCTTGGAGTCTTTCCAACTCTGCCTTTGCATGCTTGGCCCTAATCTTTTCCATAACTAGCTTCCCTTTTTTGGAGATGAGGTTTGATTGAGTTGTTGTGATATCTTAAGGGATGTCAAATAAGGACATCATCACTTGTCCTGTTTGCAGCAACTGATCGAGAACATCCTCATGCTTCGTAGGAGTCATTGAGAGACCAGCCAAAGTTTGAGCATCGTGTGCTCCCGTAAAGTCTTTCGGTGGCACAATAGGGACATTAAATGATTCTTTTATGTGGTTTATGATCACTTCCGCTGCTCTCGCTACATCTTGGTGCTACATGACCACTATTATGGCCCCTTCACTAGTTTCTAATTACACCTAAAAAGATGCAATGTTCCTTGAGATCTATTATGACCAATGTGATTCCTCTCCTCATATTTGAATTGATACCTCATCCCACACATGATCAATTGAGACCATGGATCATATGGAATCATCTATGACCTTGAAGAGATTGGTCTCATCATGGCTTCCCCAACTAACCATCTCAACGATGGCCCTGAGATGGCTCATCGATAGTCGATAGTCTTGCAATGATTGGTCTTGCTGGCCTATGCTAGGCCCTGCTTCTTGTTGTTGATTGGGCCTTGTGCTTGGGAGTTGGCTAGGCCCTGTAGTTTGAGGTGCAGTGGGCCCCACTATCTATTCTTGTTCAAGCTCTAATGTCTCATCAACACTTTTTCTTGGGGCTGGTGGCTTCAGTAGTTTAGCAAATGAGGCATTTTGGGCCTTTCTGGGGACGTCATTGGTGTACCCCAGAATTTCAGCATGCTGGCATAGCTTCCTGATGAGACAAGGGAAGGGCAATGCAAACTTCCCCATCTTGCATTCTTCGAACCGCCTTAAAATCTCTATAAGATATAGATGGGGTAAGTTAGCATTAACCTTACCCATCAATATAGCACTTCCTCTAGCCACATACATGGAGATTCTCTTCAACCCTTTTGTGGAGAAGATGTGATATGTGCCGATCTTAAAATAGATCCTCTCTTCCAATGTCAACTCTCCATACACCTTGTCTTCCTTTCCATATGCCCTTTTCAACCAAATCTTCAATGCATTAGCATCAGAGTGAGTGGGTAGGTGAGAAACTTTTGGCCCTATATTTAGAAGATTTAACACTTCCAAAATGGCTTTAGCAGAGAAATCCATAAAAACACCACCAATATCAATGGTGGTGCCTTCTTCTTTATTGTGCCAAAATTGGTATGTCTCTCCCACGTACCAGGCACCACTTTTAGAGAGGATACGCTATAATGGCAACCCTTTGAGTTGGTCCTTGACTACTTTGTGAGAAAACTTTGTGAAAGGTCCAAAGTTAAGTTCCACTATCATAGTTGCTGATGTGGACCTTTTATGAATCGCTTAAACACATTCTGGGGACAACATGAGATGTTGTCCCTGTTCAAGTGCTCCACTGACTCCGCCTTCAGCCTATCCTGATTGCATAGTAACATGAGGCTCTTGATGGATGCTGAATGATTGTGCCTCTTATTCTATACGTTCCTCGAGAGATGCCTAGCCTCTACTTCTCCTTGGTTGTTTGGATGCACCTTGAGAGGGTCCTCCTTGCTATCCACGTTTAGGGGCCATCTGCAATCACACAGGACCATTTATTAGTAAGGTTACCTACAAGATTTGATTTATACATTACTTCTTGCCTTTAATAAATTCATGTCTTGTTTAGTGTGATCCAGAGTAAGAGAATTTTATGAGAATGTCCCCTAAAAGTTTTGATATTGGGCCTAATTTGATTAGGTAACTCCAAAATTGAATTCGCATGGTGTGGGTGAAGAGATAAAATTGATTTGGCAATGTGTTTAACATTTTTACGATCATTTACCCTTTATAATATAATTCAGGTGATGATGAATTTTGAAAACATTATGCACAACTTGGAGCACACCCTTCCCCCATGACTAAATTAAACACTCTGGGTTTAAATAGGTTCGATCGAAACGGGAATCAGAGCATTAATGAGCAAGTTATGAATGTTTGAATAATAGGTGCGCAAGCTAGCAATTCATGGAAAAAAATTTGAACAACTCCCCCCACGTGAACTGTGTAAACTAATGTTGACATGCATGGAGGGTCCATATATATAGTTTTTATGGACACGATATCGCATACCTGATAGCGTAGACTCGATATCGCGTTGGACTTGATATTAGGTACTCGATATTGTGGCCCATTGAAAATAGGGTACTTGATAAATTTGAAGAATTTTTAAATTTCCAAGGCCAAAAATGAAGGATTTGAGGTTAATTTGGAAGGTCCAAGGTAACATTGGATAGATCAAAAGGCACCAAAAGTATAATGGAGTAGAATCTGACAATGAAATTCATGAATAGGATGAGGAAAAAGGGCATGTTTTGGTGCATAGGAATGTTTGAATGAGAAGGATGATAAAGGAAAGAATAACATTGGCAATGTAGTGCTTGGAGGGTATAAAATGATGTGATGATGAGGTGCAATGAGTGTAAATTACAAAGGTTATGCAAGTGGATCCTCCCCAATGCAGGTTCCTACCTATGATTCCCTTACGTAACCATACCTAAAAATGTCTATAGGCACTAAAAGGTTCAAATGTAATCCCCACCAGTTGTGTAAAACACACACATGTAGATACCACTGTGATGAGGTATGAATTCAGTGCTACAGAAGACACGAGTCACAAATACATGAACAATGAGATGAGGTGAATTGTAGAAAGGATTACAGAGATTGGGACATGAGGTAACTGACCCAGGGCACAATGAATCCTGACTATAGGGCATGATTAATGTGTCATTAGCTTGTCACTCCGAAATCAAGACCAAGTCCATTCCTCTAATCAGTGACATCGCATTGTTTCATCCAATGATGGACAACCATAAGAGCATCATGATAGCAAGGCATACGATCATTTGGCATTTTGTTCAAGGGAGGAGTGATTTGGAATTTCTTTGCAACAAATTTATCTTGATCTTTTCGTTTCTTTTTTTTTTTGCCACTTTGGCACACTTTCCTTTTTTCTCTCTCTCTTTTTTATGCTTAATCCAGAGATGCTGCCTACCTTCAGGCATGGGTGCATGTCTTTCCAGTGGGAACCCCCAGAATAGCATTAGGTTTCTTGATTGAGTGCATTTATTACTCTTACTTCCATTTGTCATTAGATCTACAAGGATCTTAATACAACCAGGCTGCATTATAACTCCTACAAATGTCATAAAAAAGAATCCACAAGTCCCCATGATGTCACACCCTAGCCATTCCTTCTTAGTCCATCATTCTTTGCTCTGGGCATAATGAGCACAAAAGTACTTTAAGTTTTAATGATGTTAAGAATATCATCATTCCCAGAGTAGAACCTCTTATTAATAGAATGGATGGGTAGATCTTGTGGCTTGCTGTCCAAATAATTAGTCACCTGAGACTTGATAGCATAGAACAACACCTCAAGCAAACAAGTCACATGAGTGTTTTATTCATAGATGAGATTACCCATAAAAAAGATAAAATAATGAATAAAAGGATGAACCAACCAATAAAAAGATAAAACAACAAATTGAAAGATGAAAAATTGGAAAACAAAAAACTAGAAAACAAAAATTGTAAAATTAAAGAAGATGAAAAATATCTACTAATTCTGCTTGTTAGAATGGAGGATATCCCTCATAACTAAATAGTTGAGCATGGCTAGAATTAATAAATGGAAAATGTGGATCCATGCATGTTGGAAATGTTGGGGATTGATCATATCCAAACCATCAGGTGCCTTTTGTTGTGGTGGTAGGGATATACCTAAATTGGGGTTCACAAACTTGATTGTAGTAGGCATAGTGGGGAAAATTATAAGATGTGGTCATGCGATAAAGAGCTAACCCACCATGGCACCCATGATCGTAAGGTTGTACGGAAGGATCAATTGTCTCCCTATGTGGTTATATTCATTGGGCCACATAGTTGTTGGAGTGTTGATTGGTGGCCCTGAGAAGGTAATAAGAGGCATTGTGTTCAAGGGAGTAGATGCATCACAACACTGGACTCGTGTTAGGTTGGAGGATGTAGTGGTTTCAGAAGCATGCTATCTCTTCCTTTGGTCATGCCTAATGAAAGGGTGCTTTCAACATTGTGGAAGGCCTCCACTGCTATTGACCGTAGTAGCACAAGTAATGTTCGTGTGTTGGTGTTGTGGTGAAAAACCTTCTAGTACTATTGGTGGCAATGTAGAAGGAGGTGAAGGATGAGAATATTAAGGGTAAGGAAAAGTATAAGGCACATAAGGTTGTGATCTTGTTGGAGAGGACATGGGTGGATAGTACTCGAGAGAATGATAGAAATGAGGTGAAGTAGAGAATGTTGATTTGGTTAGAGAAATAGGGTGTTGCACATAATAAGCATTTGGTGTTGGGACATACAAAGGGTATGGTTTGGTTGACAGTGGTTTCCCCCGTGACTAGGGTTTTTTCCACTACAGTTGAACCCAATATTTCTGTATGAAATCTGGATGTAGCATTCCTCCCCAATGCTCATGTAAATGTGACAAGATTGGGCATTGCCTTTGGGGTGATTTTATAGACAAACATTACATTGATACATATGATTGGAAGTTGAGCTCCTATTCTTATTGTCTTCAACCCTTCATTCTAATTGTTGTGTGGTGTCCTGTCTTGTTTCTTGATTTGGCATAGTTCTACCTCTACTAATGTTAGCATATTCTCCATATTCTTTATGTACCCATTTCTTCATCTTATTAATCTTTGCCTCGATTTCATCTAGTGATTGTAGGATTGGCAAAGATGATTCCACCTCCTTGAAGTGAGTTGATTTCTCCTCTTCATGATCATGCGCCCTTGCTAAGTTGAAATTTTGGTCCTATTGAAAACTTTCAACATTCTCTCATTTAGCTATTTCTCCTTCTTCTTTTGCTACCCATTGGATAAGCTCTTGGAGTTGGTGGGTTCGTAGCTCATATAGTTGACTTGGGGCATACATCCCTAGAGTCTCCCTTGTTTCATTATGAAGTCCATCCATGGCCTAGGCATTTGTTTAACAAAGAATAGTATCTTTCTAAGGCCATGCCCAAGGTTTCATGTTGCCCTTGTTTCCATTCTTGGATTTTTCTCCTCAAGGCTAACACTTTGGCATAGGTTTGATATTGTTTAGTAAAGAGTTCTACCATTGTTGGCCATCTACGAATTGATTTTGGTTTTAAGGATCTGTACCATACTTTTTCTTGGCCAATGAGTGTCATAGGAAAGAGCTTAAGTTTTTGCCACCCATTATCAATATTGTTCCATGCACAGACATTATAGAAGGCTTGCAAATGCTATTGTGGATCTAAATCATAGCCTCTTGAAAACTTGGAAAAGTTGTTTAAATCAAGCCTGGGTAGACGGCTTTCTTTGCAATGCCTAAAGGATATTTGAACAACCTCTTGTATATGCATTAGGGTCTTGGTGGCCAACAAGGCTTCATCATCACTAGGTAGGTTATGAATTTGTAAGTTGGAATGATGTTGTCCTTGTTCATGTTGGCATTCTTGATTTTTCCTGTGAGCTTGATTTAGTTCTACGTTGATCCCTTGAAAGATGATCATCCATGTCATGACCTGACGCTGAAGGGGTAGAGGAAGAGAAAGAACTAGAAAAATCGTCATTACTTTTGTAAGTCTTCCAATCATCCCTAGATAAATTCTTGTTAACTATTGAGAAGGTCCTAGGCCTTACGGGCCCCCTCGTTCTATGGGATGTCCCATCCTCACTAGAGGTGTCAAAGTTGGATGACAAGAGTCCTTAAGTACCATTGGAGTATTCATAAACATAGGGGAACCCTGCATAAGCTTGAGCACTCCAAACTTTGTCTTCATCATCATATAATTCGTTGGTTCTCCAATGAATTTCCTCACTAGTTGTGGCATTAGCATGGTCTTGTGATGGAGACATTATTACAAATTGTGTGTGACTTACTTGAAATTAATCTCTTTTCTAAAAGATATAATGTGAATGCTTCATTATAGCTATCTTGGATTATGTAACTAATCTAATTAACTAGCACTGTCCCTGGCAACGACGCCAATGATGAGTGGCGAGGTACCCCTACACTCAACCATACGAATATGAGTGTTCACGCATGATCTGGTCGAACTCTGCAGACAGACTAGTTGTGGTATCTAGATAGTTACACGTTGATCACAGTTTGTTGTCTTCTCACCTATACTAGTATTTACTTGGTCACGTATGGTTTAGTCCAAAGTGAGGTGAATGATGTGGTCCTAAACTAGTGCTACTCCTAGGGATAATGGAGGATAAGCTTGATTAAACTAATAAGTAGTAGGAAATGAAGTCTAAGCTAGCCTAACTGGTGAGCATCCATCCTTAATCATCCATATGCATCTTGGACTTCGTGTACTACTTCTAGGATTACCAAGCATATATTACTTGAGCACTCCTAGATACGCTACTGGGTTACCAAGTAGTTACACTTAAATGTTTGTAATTAAGTTGTACTCATTCCGCAATTAACAATAGGAATAGTAAATAATGGTAAATAAATATTAATTAAGAAAACAATAAATAACAATAACAATTAAGCAATTAAAAGTAAGTGAATGCTGCAGTGATGAAGTAATTTCAATCTTTATTGCTGATCATGTGCGTGTCCAAGTACATCACACTTGAATAAAGGTTCCATATAATTACAATCATCACACTACAAGCATGCACTGGGGAAAGAATTGAAATGAACTAAAAATGAATAAAAAGACTCTACTCCTACACTTACTTCCTCCTCTCTTCCTGTGCGCCCAAATGTGTATTTATAGGCTTACACAAGAGTCGCAATATCGTGTATCTGATATTGTTAGCCAGGCTGCGATATCACGTACCCGATATCGCGGATCCGATATTGGAGCCTGATAATTCATGGTTCATCACTAAGTTTGAAGTTGCACATAATCTCCTCTCATTTTTTCCTGATTATCAAAATCTTATCTCCCTCTCTAAAAAAGACATTAGATGGCTTATCAAACATCTAAATTTTTGTAATCAATCCCAACAACTAACTATTTCATCCATCATATCTACATAATTATCCCCCATATCTAATCCATCACATCAAACCTATCAACCTAAAAATCAATGTATTTGTCTTACCTTGAGATATGTAAGCTATGAGTGTATGTAATGAACTGGCATAAGGTTTTTGCTTCTAAAGATAATAGATCACATTAACATAATAAAATTGAGTCAGGTGTTTACATCTTTACCTTTAATTCATTAAGAAAATTTCTTTTTCACTCTTTCAATATATTTTCAAATTTAGAATTGAGTCCACATCTCCAAACAACACATCCATACAATACATTAGGATAGATGATAATCTAAAAAATTTGTTTTCTGAGTTTCTAAGCCCTAAGTCCTAAATACTTACCCATGCTTTTGAAAGCACATAGAGCCTTGAAACCTCTTGCTATTATTTCTTTAATGCACTTCTCCATATATAATTGTTTATATAAATTAGATCCAAATATTTTTAAAAAATCTACTATTTGCATTTGCATATTAGTACCTCCAAAATGAAAGTTATAACAAGTATTTATTACACCCTATATTATCAATTTGGTTTTATACACATTCTCTTGAAGACTAGCTTAGTGACAATAAGTTTCTAAAATTTGCAACATATTTTGCATAACTTTTGCAATAATGGAGATCAAAGCATCATCATCTATGTATAAAAGAAAATTTACTGGCTTAGGATCCAATATTGTATGGTTTGTACTTTTAGCATAGTTCATGATATTTATTTTAAGAAAGAGGCTAAGTATCTAGACTTTCACAAAAAACGAATAATGGTCATAAAGCTGGATCCAAAAAAAAAAAAAAGGTGTCTAGAACGGGTCCTTTCTTTCGCATACATATATACTGCGGGTTATCATACCACACCATCCGTTCCACGTCGTTTTCTTCTAAATCATATGCATATGCATACCGAATACAGGTCGTTTTCTTCTAAATCATATGCATATGCATAGAATGCAGGCCATGCCATGCCATGGCTGATTGAATGCAGGCCATGCCATGCCATGGCTGATTTCAAATTGGGACTTGGAGCAATACCATTATGATTAGGACTTGGAGCAATACCATTATGATTAGGACTTGGAGCAGATGGAGGAACAGTACCATGGAGAAGTGGGACTTGTTTTATGCTCTCTCTCCCTTTAACGTGAGGAGGAAGAGAACTATTATGGCTAGGACTGGGAGCTGATGGCGGAAGAGCAGAATGGACTACAAATAAAATTAAACCTATCCTAGTAACCTATTCCTAGATAACAACTTTGCAAATCTCCAACAAAGAAGACTAACTATTAAAACAACTAAAAAAATCAGAAAGAAATGAAAATTTCTACAACCAAAAAAACTATATCCAACAACTACAAAAAAAAGACTAAGATAGTAGGAACAAAATTTTGTGAAAAAAGAATAACAAAAGCAACTGTAGAGAAGAGGAAAATCAGCAAATAAGGACAAAAAAAAAAGCAAAATGAAGAGAAACAAAAAAGAAGCTACAACAGCAACAACACATTATTTTCTTTTGTATATACACGACACTATATATTCTTCATTCCATAAAAAAAATCAAATATACTATTAACACACAAACTTCTAAGATTATAACATAGGAAAAACCCTCCTTGTACACTTTTTAATCAATCAATACTAAAACCACCTCCTTCCCATGATAAATAATAATATAAAATTCCCCTCCCCCAAATATAAGCAATAACAGAAACTTTTATACTCACAAAACACAATAAAACACTACTCTACAAATCTATCTATAATAATAATTAAAAAAAATGAACACTGCATAAACCCTTATAATAATAACTTCTAAGATTACAACTTATGAAACTACTTAATTGAATAAAAATCCCATTAAAAAAAGGTAACACTACAATATATACCCATTATAATAACACCAACATAATATCCACATATATATATATCCCTAAACATACAATATATTCACCCTCTAAAAACTATTCTACAAACCTATCTATACTTTAAAGAAAAACAAACACACACTAAATTCATTGTTATAACAACAACAACGTATAACTCATACCACCTAACCAATTTGCTCTATTAAACAAATAACCTATCCAGAAAGAAGAAAGAGAGGAAAGGGGTGCTGAAACCCCAAAGGGGACGTTGAAACCCAAAATAAGTGAAACATAGGTATATCCTAAGATATATAGTTCAATTAGAACTTTCTATAACTCAATATTTCCTATTGGAATTGAACCATAACTTGGAGTTTTCAAATTTTCTTAT
>MNCI01014934.1:10454-55144 GCA_015680685.1 Gnetum montanum | reverse complement strand
GACATCTGCGATGGTTGTGGAATAGGCAAAGAAGTGAATGGGGTCAACCATGTGGACAGGGCTCGTCGCAGTGGGTGGAACAGACGTGAACATAGGAATGGAAATGGAAGTTGCATATGAATGTGAAGTAGGTACTGTATGAACATGTGGCAGGGTAGCCGTGATTGGTGTGTGATGTGCTATAGGAATGGGCTGATGAACGGTTTGTGGAGGCATCGTTGCTGCAAATGAAACAGGGGAATAAGGGCGTTGATATGCCAGGAAGGTGACATGGCTACCCATTGCAGTTGTGATTGTAGGTTGTAGGAGCGTAGGCATGATCACAAAGGGAGTGGTGATAGACAATAGATTGGCCCAGAAGGATTGGGTAGGAGGGACAATAATGGGGTTGGTTTGACCTCTCTCATCGGATTAGGAATTGAGTTCCTCCTGTCCTTCCTGGAAGGTGTCATCCTGGTTAGATGTTGTGTCCTGTTACTCCCTAAGCCTAGCCAATTGGATTAGCTAGTCTAGAAGCCTTTGATTTATCTATGTCAAAGGTATGGAAGCACTGGGAGTGGGAACAAACTCCTTCCCATCGTAGTAAGTGAACTCGAAGCTACGTTTTCCTTTGAATTCATGTACATCCAAAGGCAAGTTTGCCTGAACCTTTGTATAGATGAAGTTATAGCACTCATGTTTTTAGGCCAAGCCCTCAAGTCCCTAGTTTTGGATCCTGAGGGATCGACATATTTCCAGCATCGGGTTGAGTGGTTGTTTGACATCTGTGATGCCTTGAACCATGATGGGAACTTCAACATTGAAGGTGCTAGCAACGGTGCTCGAGGAAGTCATTGTTAAGCTAAACAGTTTTGCAAACAGAATAAAAGAAAAGAAATTGGAAAGCTAAATAGTTTTGCGAACGAGAAGAGCAAGGAAATTGGAAAGCAATAAAAAATGCTTTATGTCTTACAAGGTTCCTGAGGAATCGTTGAAGCGACCAATCTGTACCACATGATGTGTAAAAAATTGCAAAAGGATGTTACGTTTATGCTAGTGCATGATAGGGTACAGTGCGCATGTAGAACTACTGTAAGATAGGCAAATCAGCTGGCAACTAGAGGCTTTATGTCCTATAGGGTTCCCGAGGAATCATTGAGGTGACCGATTTGCACCATGCAACACGTAAACAACCATAGATGGGTGTCAAGTTTATGCTAATGCGTATCAGGGTGCAGAAGTCTTATAAGACTACCGTGACACACGGAAAGGAAATCAAAAGGCCCTCCTTCTAGCACCAAGAAACTATAGCTATTGAAAATGTTGGTGGTTGGAAAACACCAAGAGGTCATCGGTCGTTGACAATCTTAACCCTGTTTCTGCGGGAGGGCTGTGCTAGATAGAGTAGAAATGAGGTGCCTTGAATGGTCTGGTCGATGAGACAGGGACTTAGTTGGTGTTAATATAACCTTTTGCAACCAGATAATTTGAAAACAAGACTGATAGCATGAAGTAATGTTTAAATGTAAAAGAGACAAAAAATAGTGTAAAATTCAACAATAAGCAGGAGACAAAGTAAAATGTAGTTAGAAAAATGCATCACTTTGAAGCTACGACTTCGCTCTATCAAGGTGGATACAATCGATTGCACAACGCTAAGAGATGCAAAGATCCCAAGAGTAACCAAGACATGTAGAGCAAGACGGCTGTGTGCTTGATTGCGAACTCAGGTGTTAACAATGTAGAATACTACCAAGGTGGTAGAAAAGAGCAGAAAAAAATGCCAATTGAGAGTGCTAATTTTTTATAATGTTAACTAGAAATCTTACAATGCTGAATGTTACAGTGCTAACTTTTTTCCTTGTCAGCTAACAAAAATTGTTAGCTCACCAAAATGCCAAAAATTGGACCCTCAGGGACCCTTCGAGCATTACTAATTGGGGTATTTATAGGACCAAGGGCATGCAAAAGATGCAGCTTGGATGCCATGTGCCCTGGGCTTGTGTTGACCTGTCTCTGCTGCACGTGCCTGCATGATCGTTGGGCGAGTCTACCATGCTGTAATTACAAGCCTGCCACGTTGTAATTACACTATCAAAGCAATGGTGCAATTAGGTGAAGTTCATTGATGTAGCGTAACTACTTGCCACACTCTATTATGCTTTGTAGCATAGCATGTTTGGCGTAGCATGGCATCTTGTTACACTATGCTGCACTACGCAGCGTAGTGTAGTTGCTGGTTCGAAGCAAAAATTTATGTTCTGTCCTGCTACATGCATTGGAAACCTCTAAAGTGTGCTGACTATTTATTGCATATTTGCTATGCTATGCTACGCTACGTAGCGTATCATAGCATAGCAGTTGGCCTTAGTTGCAAAAAACATCACCAATTTGCAAAATTTTCCTTTTGCACTATGAAGCTTGCAAACTCGCTGATCCCGCCCTTTGAGATGCCTTTTGTCACTTTCGCAGAATTACTATGCCGCATTGTGCCATGTAGCTTAGCGTAGTATAGCAGCCAACATGGCTTGCTTCTTTCCAAGTTCATCGGTTTCTGATAAAAGGAGACATTGCTGAAGGACTTGAAGTCGGGCAAGGGGACTAATCATCTAGCTTTTACTACGTTGTGCCATGCTTGCGTAGGATAGCATAGTGTAACATTGTGCTACGCTGTGTAGCATAGCATAGCGTAGCATTGTGCTTCTGCAAAATTTTTCTGAAGTTTGCTACGCTACATAGCATATTATAGCGTAGCAAAACTACTTGACTTAGAAAACTTGTTGAAACATTTTGCACATTCTATGCACCACCAACAATTCCACGCACCATTCCTAAGTGTGCTATCGGCTGGATGAACTACTCAAGTGGGCAAGCTGGAGAATCCGTTTAGCCTATTGACACCTAGGGTAGAAAACTTGTTGAACTGGAAAGTCTGAACATCATAGCATCCATCTCCTAAAGAACTGCTGTAACGCTGTGCGAATTGCAAAGACCTGGTGAAGCAAGCATGCCTTTGAATTTTGGGGTGTTTCAGGTATTATAATGACTATATAGACTAAGTGATTGAGAAAAATAGGAATCTCCAAAAACTCACAGTATTGTACAAAGTTGTCCAAATCATTTTTATGATTGTCCATTACAGTTTTATATGCAACCCAACTATTTCAACATTCATAACAAAAAAAACATACTCATGTTTAACTACTAAGTCTATTTGGAGGTATCTAGGCCTTAGTGTTGCTAAAGACCAATAAGCACCTAAACACTATTTGAGGCACTCATTGGTGGTTGCATCCTAAATGGCTGCTAATAGCTCTTTTGGTATTAAAAGAAGGGCTGAAAATTTTTCCTCTAAGTACATCAGCCTAATAGTCCTAGCATACCTACAATTATTTGCTACTATAAAGGCTTAAGAAATTAAATTCTATTTTCAATTCATGACCAACAAGATTGATAATTTGAAAAGTTTCAAAGGTTCAAAGAAAATTCTTAATCATAAGATTGATTGTTCATTAAAAGAAGAACAAAAGAAGGCTTTTGATTTTTGAACAAGTAGTTGATTAAAGACTAGAAGGTTGAGAGGGTCACCTCTTCTATCTAGTTTGTTAGTTTATAAGAGAAGATCTAAGAAGTATATGAGTCCAACAATCCAAAGGAATAAGATGGAAAATCCTTGGCAAAGAGTCGCACCATTAGAATTTCAAAAATACAATGATATTTTTAAGGTAATTTATAAATATATACCTAAGCCTTTTATTCTTGGAAAATATTACTTAGCTAAAGCGTATATTCACATGTTTGAGTTAGCTTTAGCTCATACAAATGTTCAACACCAAGATCAAGCTTGTAGATTATTTGTAGCAAATCAAAAAGATATGGCTTAGATTTGGTATTCAAACTTGCCAAGCAACAATATCACAAGTTGGAATGATATGAAAAGTATTTTCTTAGCCTAGTTTGGTGATCAATTAGATCAACAAAAATTGTATTATGGGCTAATACAAGCTAAGCAAGGAGTCACATAATTAATTAGAGATTTTAACATCAAATTTCAATGAATTTGTGAGCTTTTTCAAAGACAATATAGACCATCAAATGAAATGCTTAGAGAAAATTATCTTAAGGCTATCAACTCCAACATTTTAATTTAGTTAAGGAGAACTCTGAACTTAACTACACTAAATGACTACTTTAGTGAAGCTATAAAGTTAGAAAAATAATTAAACTTGAATCATGAAGAGATTGTTACAACTCAAAAGAAAGAAGAAAAATTTATGATAACTATGCAAGATTTTGCTTAATTTAAAGCTTTACTAGGGCCATCTCATGTTAAGACAGAGCAAAAACCTAAAAGAAGAGAATCTAAAAACGGACAATAATGCAAGATATGTCCAACAAAATATTGAAACTAGAAAAAGGTTTGGCAAGAGTTAATATCAAGGAGGAAAAGAAAAATGGAATACATAAATATCATAACACTAAGTTAGTAGAAGATGAGGTTGATAGTGATATTATTATGTTCAACTTCCTTGATATTGAATTTGATAATGAGCTATCTAGTGTTCATTATGCAAGCAAATCTTCTAATTCTAGGTCTAGTGATACTTCTTCTCTATCAAGTTTTGAAGAAGATATATCCTCATATGAGGACTGTAATAACAATGAGGAAAATGGCTATAATCTAAGATCAAAAGAAAGAATAACTAATTCTAGACCTCCAAATGTCATTACTAATCCATCTCCTATGAGAAGGCTTTTGAGTCAAGTAGAAGAGAGAGAAATAAGAGTAAAGAGGATCAAGTAGAACAAAGTACTCCAAATTAGTCTTTCAATAATCACGACCCTGATGATTACTCTCATAATCACAGCCCCGATGATTGACATGTCAAGATTTGAGATCTACTACAAGACAAATCTTTCATAGGTACAACTACTGCATTGATCAAGCTCCATTTGAAACTGCTACTTCAAAATTCTAGCAAAATCAATGGCATCAAAGGTGAAAGATAAGGGCCATGCGACAAAGCATTAAACCTTTGTTATATTAATTGTGAATGAATTTAAAGGAAAAAGAGAGATGCAATTTTATTTCTTGATGCTCAAGGAAAAGAAATAACATGAACATAAGGTTATAGTATGAGCTTAGATAATTTAAATTTAATGAAAGGGGAAAGTGTCATTTGTTTTAAAAAAAACACCCAATGAAGGAGAGAAATTTATGACATTTGGCTATTATTACTTTTAGGGAAGTTGTAACTTCCTATGTTGGTTTAACCAACACTTCAAGATATTTGTAGTTTATTTTACTTTTTTCCATCACCAAGAAGACACATGCCAATTTTAGCTTAATTTTCTCATAACTTGTTATGGAAGTTATAACTTCCCAAGGAGTTATGAGTAAATTCCTTAGATATTTGTAACCCACCTTAACTTGTTGTGATGAATGTAACTACCTTGAAGCACTATAAAAAGGCTTCAAAGGTAGAATCAAAGAAAAGGGGAAGCTTTTTGAAAAGAAGAAATTTGAAGATTGCTTGTAAGATGGCTTGCTAAAGACATCATTTTGACCACTTTGTTTTAATCTTGTGATTTCATTCTTTTCTATTTTTTTTAATTGCTTAGCTAGTGGTTTAGGTAGTATCATGCTTGGAATTTAAATCTGGGATTTTTAGATTGCTTTTATAGTTCTTTGTTGCATGATAGTATACTCCTATTAAGATTTTTCATAGAAGAGCTCATGTTGGAAAGCCTCAAGAGCAATTTAATAGAGAGGTTTATTATTATGCAATGTTTAAAGCTACTATTAGGATTACTATAAGAGAGCCTTTTCTATAGACAAGCTAATTGAGCAATTCAATAGTTTAGAGGATTTAAAAATCTTTGGTATTTTGATAGGACTAAAATAGATTTTTAATTTTTAAGGTATATCCCCTTGGTAGTTCAATCAAAAATTTTCAAATCTTTAAAAGCTTTGTTAGATGCAATCATTGACAACTATTATCTAGCCAAAATAGAGACTCATACATGGTAGTTTATGCAATAATTTTTGGTAATATAGTAGAATTGTCTTTAAGAAATTACTTGTTTCAGCCTAGAAAGTTTGAATAATTCATAGATATTGAATTAGGGATAAATTTATAGTGAATTTTCTCATATTAATTTACCTTGCTTACATATTTAATATTTTTACACAAATCTACTTTCTTTTCTTTCTCTTTCCATTGAATCTTGCTCTATTTCTAGTTTTCTTGTGAAACTCTCTCTCTCTCTCTCTTTGGGGGAAATTAGGAGTAGATTGATTGAGTTGTTCTCAAATGGTTTTTGTAAAATTTTATTTGTTACAAGTAGGTATTATAAGAACTGTATAGACTAAGTGATTAAAAAAAATAGGAATCTTCAACAACTTATAGTATTGTACAAAGTTGGCTGAATCTCTTTTATGATAGCTAATTACAATTTTATACACAACCCAACTATTTCAACAATCACAACAACAAACACATTCTCACGTTTAATTACTAAGTCTATTTGGAGGTATCTCGGCCCTTAGTGTTGTTAGAGACTAGTGAGCATCTAAATGCTATTCAAGGCACTCATTGATGGTCACATCCAAAATAGCTACCAACAAGGACCTTCTCCTATTTCAGGTGCACGCAGTGGATGAGGCTGTTGTGGCTATCTTACTATAGCTACAACTTCTAATGGAATACAAAAAGCTCCAACAATGCTATCATCTTCTCCTCCTTATTTCTAGGATTATGCACAATCCACATAACTTTGCCAATGGGGCTTGAATGGGCACATCCTAAGGACAAGGTGTTGTTGGAAACACCTCTTTGACATTAATGAACCAAGCAAAAAATTGTTTACATTTAATGTTGAATGCCCTAATCGCATTATGTAGCTCCTAATAATTGTTCATTCTTTTGGCTAGGTTCTCAATGGTTAATCTTTGATCAATGAATCTTGCCTTGGCGTTTGCAATCTCAACCTTTTACTTGGTCTCTTTGTGATGCTTGAACCTTGTCTTGTATAGCAAGTACGAGCTAGCCATCTATTTTTCTAACTTTAATCATAGTTTTTCTATAGTCAAAATTGCCAAGTTTTCATATTTGAGATTGGCAAGCTCCATGTATTCAGTCATCTCTTCTATTTGCAACTTCTTTATGTGAATCTCTACTTTGTTATAAGCATTTATTCCATCAATGATAGGTTGCCATACTTCTTTTACCTAGTGGAGTTATTGAAGGGTATCATTGGCTTTTGCCTTAGCCATTTGGATGTGTCTTTTGTTAAATTCTTTTTGTAGGATAGCTTCATCTCTATAGTGGTTCTTAACTCTATTAAATTTGAGAGCCTCATTCTTCTAGGAAATAATCTTGATTATAGATTTTTGGAGTAAGGCATGGACTTCCTCAATAAAGAGATTTTTATTCTCTGCTACTAATCTCCTAAGCTCAGTGTTCACTTTGGCTAGCTGCTCCTACTATTGATAGATGAATTCTTGCATTTGTTATTTCTACACATCAACATTCCACATGCAATGATTTTCTGTGGTCAACATCTCATTCTCCTAGTGCATCTAAACCAAGTCCTTCTAAACTAAATATATTTTGGCCTTGGTAGAGTACTAATCAAAGATGGTTGTTACCATCCCTACCTCAGCCTCTTTGAGTTTGTCTTGAAGTTATTGAAAAGCTTCATCCCTTGTCAATGCAGGGTTGAGAAGCACAGGATTAGCAAGACAAGCTCTTAATTTGGCAAAATCTATAGCTAAGCATTGGTTTTCTACTTAAGCTATTCCAAGTTGCCCTTCTAGAATGATACATTTGTCCTTTGCTTCAAGCAGCTTTGATTGGGTCGCTGTGATATTATCCAAAAAATCAAATATATCCAAAATTAGTTGCTCGATTCCCACTAGTTGGTTCAACAATTCTTCATGCTTTTCTACAATAAATCTTCTATTGACAGTTTCTACAAATTTTTGCACATATTTGAGTGCAAAAACATCTAGTACAAATGGCATAGGTGCATTTAATGCTTTAGCAATTCTATCAACCACCATTTCTACTACTATCTCTTGCCCTTGATTTTGCACCACCAATACGGTTGTCCCTTTATCCTTCTCCAAGTGCACTAAAATGGTAGTGACATTCCTAGAGATTTCTAGGAATTACTATTATTGCTAGAGAGACACTATCACCTCTAGAGCACTAGGATTTAGCCTTGTAGGTAGTTGCATTTGTTGGGTTGAGAACATTCATCCATGTCTCTCCATCTAGCTAATCATTCATTCCACTTTATTGAGGTGACTCATTACAAGTTAGTACACAAATGGATCTCCATCACTTGTTCTTGCTTGCTACTCCTACTCACGTAAGAGCTACTCTTGAATTTCACGCAGGTGCTTAATGGCTATGTAGGCCTCTAACATTTTTGCTTTAGTGGGTGGAGGAGGTGGCGGTGGATGCTCCTCTTCTTTTGGTATGACAAGGATGTTATACTTCATCATTTTAGACCAAGAGGTAATAGGAGTATGCTTGATCATATCATTAGTGTAGTGGACTATACCTACCCTTTTACAAAGATTTCTTATGAGGCATGAAAATGATAGGGTTTTTCTACCACATTCATTCTCTTTGAAGCACTTCTCTATCTCCAAATAGATCAGCTATGGAAGGTTGACAAGGAATTTTCTGCTTAGAGTGGCACAAGCATAGGTGGAGAAGGCTATCATCTTGCTAGGCCTCATTGTTGGAATGAGGTGATAGGCTGCTATCTTAAAGTATATACACTCCACTTGTGTGAGCATCCAAAATCCTTACGATTAACCCCATAATCCACTAGGTCCATTCTCTTTTTACCTTAGGGTCTGCTTGCATTGATATTTCTATCAAATGGATGCCAAAATTAGGTAGGCCAAGAGCCTACACAATCTCTTCTACCAAGTAGGACATATAAATGTCCTTTATTCTCATAGTGGCTCCTACCATTTTGTTATTCTAGAAGAGATACATCTCTCCCATGTACAACCCCCCACTAGTAGTAAGAATTGGCCACATGGGAGAGATTTGCAATTGTGTCTTAACTTTTGGTAGACCATGTTCCAAGAATGCTCCAAAGTTCAGTTCTTGGAGAACTAAGCATTGGACATCATGAGGCTTCATTGTATCTAGGTAGGCTTATGTCAATGTAACTTCAAGTCTTGGCATTGGCCTTGGTGTTTCTCCTCTTTGGTATTCTTCAATCATAGCCTCTTCTTTGAGAATCTACCAAATAGATTCCACTTCAGGCTCTTCCCGAAGAGGTCTCATTGCATGAATTTTTGTTGCCTACTCTTGGGCTTGTTCTTCCTAGCCTCTTCTAGTTCTAGGCTATTTGTTCTTTGCTTGTGATGGTCCTCCTTCCTACAAGTGTTTTGGTCTAAGTTTCATCTGTAATCACAACATGACCAAGGATTATCACTTAATTTATAACTTTAAAACATTGGGAATACCTTATCTCTTAGGGTAGTTACACTTTGGCTAAGTTGTGATCATGGCTTAGTTGATTATTTTAATATTATTTTAATATTAATAAATAATTTTAGGTTTACCATAGTTTTTTGGAAGGGTTAAACTCTTAAAAATTGATGGTTTAATATTATTTTATTCTTTAACCCTTTGGGGGAGTCTGAAAAATCTTTGTTAGAAATGTTAAGGTTTGTAACCCCCATGACTAAGAGCTTACCTCTAGTAGCTATAGGATCAAGGAACAGAGTGATTTGGAAAAATAGTATAAAAGTTATGGGCTTTGGAAGGTTTTGGGCTCTGAAAATTTACAAAAACTCCCCTCTTGTTTTGAAGAAAATGATAAAAAATTTCAAAGTGTTAGGCAGTATTTATAGAAATTTTGGGTTGCATTGATGGGGCCTAATCGATGAGGCTGAGTCAATGCTGCCAACCACGTCAACTACGCCTAGTTGATGTTGCTATTGACCACCATTGACTTTGTAAAAAGTAATGAAAAACAAGGAGTTTTTGAATGAAATTTGGTTCAAATAAAAGCCCAAAAATCCAAGAACATGATGAAAATATTAGAAGAGGATTTGAAAATTTAGAAAATTGAGAAATGATTTAAGAATGAGATTTTATGAAGAAGAATGCCTTAAGGAGCACACAATTGGATGCATGATATAGCACATGAAAGATTTTGATTGTACTAATGTCTAAGGGTAAGAAACTTAATTGACCAAACCATGAGATATGTAAGTGGGTCTTACCCATAGAGGCACATGCCCTTTTTGCCCTTGCACAACTACAACTAAGGAGTTTGTGA
The DNA here is from genome assembly GCA_015680685.1 of Gnetum montanum. Classification (NCBI taxonomy): domain Eukaryota; kingdom Viridiplantae; phylum Streptophyta; class Gnetopsida; order Gnetales; family Gnetaceae; genus Gnetum; species Gnetum montanum. The sequence continues at coordinate 44,848 of MNCI01014934.1, read as the reverse complement.
AACCCATAGTTGGTTAATAAGTATGAAAAGTTAAGGATCAAACCTAAGGAATCTACTTAAGAATTTCAACACATCAAAGTAAGAAATGAAATAAAAGCATGAAAATTGGAAATGAGGTGAGTTATGAAGAACACAAATGCATGAGATAGAGAATGGAATGGATGTCCCAATCATGGTCACATCAAGTCCCTTGTAAGTTTTGTGGTTAAATGATCTAATAAAGTCCAACCTTAGTCCATACCAAAACCAACCACTTTTAGTGACTTTGCATTACCACTCTAGGACCAATCCACCCCCTCAAAACACAAGAATGCTTCCATAGACAACCCCCATTCCTTATTGAATAAGAAAATAGAAGCAGGAGGTAAGAAAGGGCCTTAGTTAGAGAAGACCTTCAAACATCGGTAACATATCTTTCTAGTCCCATAAGTAGTGCTTGTAGCCTATTTATTTTGTCTAAGGAATGTGCTTTGAATTTTCATCATTTTTTCATTCATTTATTTTTTTTTATTTCTTGTTTTGTTTTTTCTCTTTTTTGGATGGAAACCACACCATGCAAAGACTTATTTAACTTCTTGTTATTAGTCAACACAGAATGGTAAGAAATCCATGAAAAACACCCTTGCACTCAAGAAACTAGAGAGGCAAAAAGAGTATTGAATCCCCTTGAAGCCATACACTATTGAAAATTTTGAATCTTTTCCAAGCTTGTAAACTACCAAGGTCACAAGTTCATTAAAGTTTAATTAATGAAAAAGGAACCTCATATTCCCAAAACAAAGAAAACTATAGAGTTTGTGGATGGCTGGATGACATGGACTCACTACTATTTTATAAAAATAGAAACCAAACTTAGTTATTAATTATCAAAATTCAAAAATAGAAACCAAGAATTAGTAATCAAAAACATTAAGTACAAACCACCATTAGCAAACAACAATAGCACCATTATGTCCTATTAACAATAAAGCACCTTTATATTAAAAGATGAGAAAAATTCACACCAAAATAAGGAAAAATATAAAAGAAATTGTAAAATATTCAAGAAAGTTAAAACATACAAACGATGTTGTAAAACAAAAATTTGGAAAAATAATAATGTAAAACAATAAATGTGAAAATAAAAGGATGAAAAATAGAGAAGCCACTATAATGATTAGCATGGATGGCCATCTTCCCCAAAACTAAATTGTAAGGAGAAGATCTAAAAAATTGATCATGGTTGTCCATTCATTGAGGCATTACTTCCACTGGTTTACATGGGATCATGGAAAGGTTTAACTTATTACGTGTTAACCAACTACTTTTTGTTTTGGGTTTCAAGTTTGTAGAGTAACATGGTCCCAAAAGAAAAGGTTTTGTAAATGATGTAAGGCCCTTCTTAAAATGTTTGAAAACTAGTTCTTTGAGGTACATGTGTGGGGTTCCAATAGAAAACCTTATCTCCTAGTTGAAGTTTCACTTTCCATATTCTAAGGTCATGGCACTTTTTGTTGAATGCCTTGTGCACTTCATTTCAAGATAGGACCAATAATCAATTTTCATCTAACACATTTAGGTTGATTAATCTCTCTTTTTGTACTAAGCTTAGGTCAAGATCTAAGACATAGGCTATTGAAAGTGTACAAAGCTTGAATTGAATAAGTATTGGTATTTTCACATACATCAACTCATAGGGAGAGTAGCCTATAGAGAGTTTCCATGTTGAGTGGTAGGCCCAGAAGGCATTGTTGAGTTTTGAACTCCATTCTATCCTATATTTATAAAAAATTCTTATTAGGATCTTTATGATCTTCCTATTGGTAACTTCTAATTAACCATTAGCTTAGGGGTGGTAGAGTGTTGTTAACTTATGTTCAACCCTCAAGTGTTGCATAAGCTTGTGAAAAGTAGAACCTGTAAAATGGGTTTTGTTGCCAAAAATTAGTGCACATGGCACCTGAAACTTGTTTACAACATTTTATTATAAAACCCATGCAATAGTGGATGATGCATAGTCAATGACGACTACTACTTCTACCCATTTTTTGCAGTAATCAAATAAGATAATTATATATGCCTTTCCATTTGACATGGGTGTGATGAGATCCATGAAGTCAATGCCCCATATGTTGAAGGATTCTAGTGGTTAAATCCATTGTTGAAGTCCTTACATTCATGTAGTCATCCCACAATCTCATTGACATCATTCACAAGAGTGGAAAAATTGGTGGGCTTCCCTAAAGATGGTTGGCCAATAATACCTTGTCATTAGGATCTTAATGACCATGTGTCTCCCAACATAGTGGGCCCCACAAGGACCATCATGATCATCTTGAAGAACACATAGTTGATTAGGATTAGGTACACACCGATGAACCAGGCCATTGATGCACACTTTATAAAGGTGTTTGTTAATTTCCATGAAGAATTTGGCCTGATGAAGAAACTATTGTTTCTTCCTATAGTTAAAATTCTATGGCATCTCTTGAGTAAGAAGATAAGTGAAGATGTCATCATATCATTTTGGTTTTGTGGGCACTTGTTTGTTTATTACACCAGTAAAGAGAAGTTCATTAAGAAATTGTTCTGAGAGCACGCTTGCCTCTTTTTGTTATTCCATTGTTCTGATCAACGACCACATTCTTAATCCCTTTTCAATCTACCATTGTGAAATCAAACTCCCACAAGATCACTAACCACCATATGACATGAGGGCTCACCATTGGTTTGTTCATGAGTAAGAGAATGGCACTGTGGCAAGTGTGCATAAACACTTTGTATTCAAGCACATAGTGCTTGAACTTCTCTAAAGCATACACCACCACCATTAGTTATTTCTCCATTGTGGTGTAATTCAATTGTGCACCCACAATGCTTGGACTTGCATACTAGATGTAATATGGATGTTTCTTGTCATCTAACTCTATAAGCATGGCTCCCAAGATGTAATCATGATATAAAATGATCTAGGCTAGTCAAGTGCTCATAAAATTGCAGTCTCTACAATATTCTACTTGAGGCTCTAGAATGCATTTTTGCATTTTTTTTGGTCTAGATGAATGAAGCATATTTCATTGTTAGCTTGACCAATGATTTTTCAATCTTAGAGAAATTTTCTATGAATCATCGATAGTAGCCAATGTGTCCAAGGAATGACTGAACATCTTTAATAGTTTCTGGTTGGCAAGTAATTCCTTTGATGATCCTTATATTTTTAGGGTTCACCTCAATCATTTCCTAAGAAATTCTATGCCCTAGTATAATGCCCTCCTGGATCATTAGATGGCTCTTCTACCAATTGAGTTTAAGATTTGTCTCCACACATCTTTTAAGCACTTACTCAAGGTGATCCAAGGCTTGCTTAAATGTAACACAATAGGTAGAGAAGTCTTCCTTGCAATTTTCAACCTTAACCACCATAAAATTGATAGGATAAGACCACCCACAAATAGTGGTTACAATGTCCTTCATTATTCCTAAAGGAATAGTGATTTATTGGTCTATCAATTGTAGATGGATATTGCTCTTCTTGAGAGGTAGCAAGTTCAATGCTTTGTACATGTCATGGAAATGAGATTGACGCTAGAACTTAAATCAAGAAGAGATTTGCATGGCTAATGTCCAAAAATCTACAAGTAGATGAGAGAACTTCTAGGATCATATCTTTTCTTAGGAAGGTTTTTGACCTTAATCTAATCAGATACAACATGGGTTAACACAATAGTGTGGATCTTAAGAGGCATTTAGGTTGAAGAGCTCTTAGAAGGATTTGATGTAGAGGATGATAGAGAGACAAGGTAGCTCGCCACATTAGTCTATGAGGAATTTGGGGAACTCTTGGGTTAGAAGAATGGTCATTTTTAGGATTTGGGTTCTAAACTATCTAGCTAGAAATCCAACTATAAGTTGAAAACCATAGTAGCATTACATTGTTATGGCTATGGTGGAATTTCATCCTGCATAGATGGAGTAGGAGGTAATTGGGTGGTAGGTGGATGAGCCTGTGCTAAATAATGAGAACGATGATAGGAATATGAGGTTTTCCGTCTAGTAGATGGAGAATGTGTTTTGTGATACTTTGGAGGGTAGTAGTGATGTTGAAAAGAAGCATGACTAGAAGAGTCATGTAAAGACATTGGTTGTTAAACATAGTATCCATATGGATCTGGCTATCTATAAGGGTACTATTGCCTTGGTGGTGGCATCCCCCACAACTATGGATGTTTTCACTACTAGTACTACTCATATGGTTGTGGTGGAGCACCACTTGGATAATAAGCATGTTGTTGCTTATGGAACTACCTTGGTTTGCCTTGAGAATAAGGCAACCTTCTGGGTGCTATCCTTCTTACTAGTCTAGGATTTGGTTTATACATCCTAGACTCCTAAAAGTGTGACATGATAGGGAAACATCCTTTAGGATGTTTGTATAGGCAAATGTTACATCCACTGTTATTATTTGATTCTATCTCCACAACTTTTTCTACTATAGCAGCTTTTCCCTTACCCCTTTGGTAGGCACGTTCAACTTCTTTCTGCCTCCTACAATTGTTGTTACTACTCTGCTCTTTTGGTTCTTCTATGATCTTTAGAGTAGTTTGGAATTTTTCATTTGATGAATCCTATATTGTATCTACCTTGCCCAGAATTTCAAACATAGATTTTTGGATTAGCAAGATATTTCAGTTTACCATCTCATCAAGTGGTGATTCCTCCATGTTGTCACAAAATTAGACCTCTCTTTTTCTAATGGAAGGATTTCTATTATATTCCTCAACACTTTCCCATTTCATCAACTCTCCTTCTTCTATTGCTACCTACTCAATCATCCTTTAGATCTGATGGGCTCTAAGTTCTAATAGTCTTCCTTGTGCATAAACCCCAAGAGTTCTACTTATTTCTAATCTAAGTCCATCTATGATGTGTCAAATTTGTTGCTATTGAGAATAACCATGGCCAAGACATTAGTGTATGAAAGAATAGTATCTGCTCATGGTGGCATCTAAGGGTTTATGTGCTCCTCGCTTACATCCTTAGATCTACCTTCTCAGATCAGACACTCAAAAGTATATCTGATATTTATCATTGAATAGCTCTAGCATTGTACTCCACCTACAAATGAATTCTCACTCCAAGGACCAATAATAGCTTTCGACTTCCTTGATGAGTGTTCTAGGAAATAGCTCTAATTTTTGACAATCATTTTCAATATTTTGTAAGGAATAGGAATCATGAAAGACTTGAAGATATATTTGTGAATCAGATTTATATACCCCCCCCCCCCTTAAATCTAGGGATATTGTTCATGTCAAGTTGCTTGATCCGACTATCTTTCACATGCTTGGTTGGAATTTTCACTACCTATGCAGTGTATAGCATGCCCTAAGTTGCCAAAAAACACTCCTCATCATCATTATTTTGATGAAATCTATGATGTCCTCTACTATCACTTCGCTCATGGCAGGCTTGGTGATCATTATTGTCCCACTATTCACCTTCATCACAATTGTTCTTTCGGAAGCATCTATTAGAACCAACAAAGAAAGAAGAAGATGTAGATGAAGAGCACAAAGAGGAAGGAGGACTATCACTACTATGGTGTTTGCTATCTTCTCTACACTTTTCATGGACATGTGCATTAGTTTTCTTGTCATCTTGATGCTTACTTGAGCCCCTAGTTGGACTCCCACTTTGATAGTGAACTATAGCTTCAGGTTTAAGCCCCATCACCAATATCAAGGGGCAGAGAATCTTCATGTTGAGAACCCCCAGAGGGAGGATCCTCATTTTCATTTTGGTTGATTAGGAACAAGGGATTGTTTAATTTTTTCCCCTTCATAGTCTCATGGTTCTTCTCCTAGTGTTGATCTCTCCTATGCTGTGTTTCAATGGGACAATAGTCTTGGTAGTCATAGTCATGCACAACATACTCTTCTTGAAAATCCTAGATTCCCAATCTCCTAAAAATTTGGAGTAGCATCCCAAGCATAGATCGATTGGAAGGCATTACAATGTTGCCCTCCACATCTCGCCACCACAATTATTCATCTTGATGCATGATAAAGGTGAAATCAAGCACATACTCATCTGGATGAATATATACCACTTTTGCATTCTTGAGGCACTAGCAATTTAGTATCATCATGCCTATGAGAAGACGATAATTTGTAATAATAATAAAATATCAATGTGCTTAAATTATTATATTTATTTTGAGAATGATTTTGACCTTAAGGTTCGTCCAACGAAGTTAATGATTTTCACTATAGCTAGATAGTGCACATTTTAAACAAAAAGAATCCCTAGCAATAGCACCAATGATGAGCAATGTGTATCCCTACATCCAACCATACAAATTAGTAAGTGTTCATGCATGATCCAGTTGAATTCCATGGATTCTATGTCTTCTGGCACACTAGCTCTAGGAAGTGAACTTGCCCTAATAGTAATTCATTAGCTTTCCAATTACACTTGTGATATGCAAAGGTATGGTTAAGTGTAATCAAGGCATATGATTTTTATTATTTTTATGTTTTATGTTTTGAATGCTTAAAATAAAGGATGGAAGGAATGAAGTAATTTAATTGCTAATTTAATCTAACTAACTACACTTAACTAATCCTAACATAAGCATCCATTCCCACTTGCCTTACACATCTTGAACACATTTAGCATTACTAGGTTACCAAATGTTAACCATTTCTAGGATTACCAAGTGCCAAGCGTATGCTTGAAGTGGTCATACTTATATGCTTAATTAATTGCTACTTAACCTAGCTTAGTTTAGCCTAATTAATTACCTAAGTACTTAAAGCATCAAGGAAAATTGCATAAAACATTAAATAAATAATTAATGTCTTTCCAAGTTCTGCAAGGTTATTAAAAAGTTCATCTTTATTACCACACACACTACTCTACTCAGGTACAACAATGCTCGAATAAAGATTTGTACACTCTTGACTCTTAGTGTAGGAACTTAGAAAAATATTCTAACATTCAAATAACAAAATTGCAAGAGCTGGACTACAACTATGATAAGAAATGTCATAAACATAGTGGGTGAGCACATATTTATAGGAAAAGATAAACACTATGTCAATAGGGCCACAACAACACATCAAATCATGCATCGACAAGGCCTAGTTGATGGGACCTAGTTCATGTAGCCAATCTACGATTCATTAGTAATCATTACATCTTCAGAAGGAAATAAAATATACTTTTTTTCAAAATCAAGCTTTAAGAAAGTTCTTTAATACGCTTAACAGTATTTGGCTTCTTGTAGTTCAAACCAAATAACATATTGTAACAAATAATTTCTCTTAAAATATAGTGGTATTATGTACCAAAAAATAATACATGTCACTCTAATTATTAACATTCTTTACTTTTTGTTCTCTTTAAGGATTTCACATCTAGATAGCACTTAATTGAATAATATAGAATTTCAACATATTGTCTTATCATAAATAGTTAATATGTAATGTAACTATCAAATAGTCAACCTTATAAAGTACTACTAAAATTTCATTCTTAGTGTTTTAGTGTAGTGTTTTTGTTGTTTGCTATAATGGAAAACATTTTCCCTACTTCACTATGTTCATCTCCAATACCATCACAATTTAGTATCATCATGATTTAATTTCATATTATGAATTACTTCAAATAAATGTTGATGCTATAGATAGCTAAGAAATGGAGGATGAAAAATTAAGAATTCTTAAAGAAAAGTTTATTAAAACTGAAATTAAAAATAATATTTTATTACATTTATAAATATTTTAGATCTATTAGACTATAGAAATGTACATAGCAATTTGAAAAACATCATTAAAAATTTCCTACTTTTAGTAATATTTAAAATAAATTAAATAAATTTGCAACTGTAATATCTCAGTTACGTATAACCTACTCAAATGCAAAACATTATAGGAAAATAGGGTATTAATTTTTATTGCAGCATGAACATATTTATTCTTCACATGAAATTTTGAGTTATCTACTAGTTTCAACTCTTAGTTGACAAGATCTCATTCATGCTTTGTTAATTATGCATCATAAATTCTGAGGAATAGTAGCAATGAAATAATTTATATGAGTAAAAAAATTTCCTAATAGTATTCAAATGAAATACTTTTTTCCTTTCATATTTTCCAAAATGTTTTGAAATACTATTTATTTTACTATGTTGCAAATTTACTGATGATTTGAATATGCTTTTGAATATTCTATTTATTGAGCTATAAAAATCCATCATGAAACTATCATTTATTTTAGGTCACCAAAAATATGTTTTTGGAGTAACTTTCTAGTAGAAATTCAAAGAGATTATGAGTGCAGGTTAAAAATTGACAAATAACTTAAACTTCTAAGGGCATTATCTTTGCTTTAAGAAGCATAATACCATAGTATATCTATCTTTTCACTTTTTTTGAGAAAATTTCAAGTTTTATTAAAAAGATAAAAATAATTTACAATGGTATCAGTGCATGCCAAACACTACCAAGAAATCGTAAAAGCCCCTTTTCATGGCCCACAACCCAAATCCCATAGCCCAACACAAAGACCCTACCAAATGGCAAGGAAAAACCCATATATCCATTGCCAGCATAGCCCCAACGCCCGTCCAAATTTTTCAGACTAACTTGACCCCAAACAGAAATTAACCTTTTGCCTTCTTTGCTAGGAAGGCTTCCATCAATCCTTCTTCAATGTCCAATGTTGCAACCTATGACACATCTAAGTCCACTACCCACTCTATTCATGTTTGTTCCAATGTGTCATCTTGGGTAGTAGTCCTGGTCGTAGCCCATTGCACGCCGCTTTCCACCCTTGGAAGCCCTTGAAGCTCACAACTCTCCCATCACTACATGTGTTTTTCAACCATCTAAGCATACTTAGCCATGTGGTGCTCGAACATATCTTCTATGAATTGTACATCCTTCATCCTTTGTGCATTTTCCTCCCTCTGAATTGGCATCTGCATTACCTCCCAACGAGACTACCAAGCCACTCTTTCTTCACTCCTTGCCTACTTAGCTTTGGATTGACATTTCATAGCAAATTTATCTAGTGAATGGTTAGTTGGCACAACCCACCACCATTTGAGATATCAAGCTTCATAGCCCATGTGCTGATGCATGGTGATTACCCTACATCTATTCCACCTCTAGCATCCAAGTCCCCTACTCCTATTATTGATGCCTCCACTAATATACCAGGGTAGGTGCTATCCTTACTTGTGTTGGAATTTTCATTTTCCTTACCCTCCAAAGAGTCAAGATAATCCCAGAATGTCTTCTAGGTCTTTTCTTCCTAAGGGAGTTAAGGAAAAAATAAGGGATTGACTTGAATGCCATGCTTGATGCACCAAAGGAATGCAAAGTGAACTCCCACAAGTCTATGTAGTCACCCCAATTGAACGAAAGACTAGTCGATGAAAATTATCATATTTTTTCAAACCCTCATCAGTTTGTCTTTATGTATGTGGCCACTAGAAATCTACAAGATGATGCCTCAAAATTTTTTTGCAATGAACATGTGGAGTGTATTTTTGGAGCAATAACTTTCCCTTCCATCAGCATCCCCAAAACCATCTCTATGAGCATTATCATTTTGTCCCTAAACTCGATTTCATTCCCTCCCAATTCCCAAATAAATTGTCTGTTGGTAATCCTAGCTTCCCTTCCATGCATTGGAGCATGCTCACCCATCCCATTCTTGTAATCAACAACCAAAGTTATCCATCTCCTATGAATTCATTGACTACTGGCTTGTGAGTTGACACCCATCCCATGGCATGCATTGCTTCCATCCACAAGAAAACCCCAATCCTAACAATCACTGAGGGCATTGGAAACCATTATCCTTTGAAGGGATAATGGTTCTTACATTTCCAAGTAAACCATATTATAGAAAATGCTTGGGAGTAATCATAGGGGGATATCGGGGGGTTAATCCAAGCCATTCTCTAGATATCCCACATGAACGTGCATTGGTTAATAAAATGTACTAATGTTTTAGTTGCTCCATTACAAAGAGGACAAGTAATATGATTCCTTGCATCCTTAAGGTCACCTCTACTAGTAAGGCATTATGTCTAGTGAACCAATCAAATGCCTTCACCTTATTCAGTAGTCTTCTTCTCCATAATTCTTTCCACCCTATCTTTGTCAAGTGCAGATACTTGATTACCTTGAATGGGGATTTTCCTAGTAGTACTTTGGCCTCCATTATCCATAGATGTTCTTCCATAAGTGTGAACTCCTAGCATCAGCCTCCCATCTATGGTACTTCTATTGTATAATCCTCATGCTTGGAGTTTGTTGCTTAGGCTATATCAGCACTCTGTTCATCAAGCATTGCATGTTGATCATGACCTCATCGAGAAAATTTAGCACCCCAATTCCTCCAACCACCCATGACCATACTATCAATTTCCAACAGACCAAGTAGAGCTTCTTTTCCTATTTTTCCCTAGACCAGATGAAGTACCTAATCATTTGATCAACTTTCTAGAGGACTTTGATCATCTAGATAGTCATAGAAGTGGTGTATCATGTTGTAGCCATTGGCACCATTGAGGCCAGCAACATCTTACCCTTCCAAGATAGAAACCAATTACTCCAATGTGTTATCTTAGATTCCAACCTCTCCAGAAATCCCACCCATGCCTTCTTCTAGTTCCAATTAGAAATTGGCATCCCTAAGTAAGAATCATGTTGCTTCCCAAGTAGGATGCCTAACACTTACATGATTTTCGTACTCATCGACCTCGTGGTGTTGGTGAAATGTAGAGTAGATTTTCCCTTGTTAACCACCAACCCCAATTCTAACTCCATCCTATGAAGAGCCCTCATTAATGTTTCTACTTGTGACACCACAACCCTAGAGAATAAATTTTTATCAACATAATGGGTGACTAGGCATTGTTCTACAATGATAGTTAGTCCTTGCATCCCCTTGGTAGTACAGTATGTTTGTAGCAGGTCCATGACCAAGAGGAAGAGCAAGGGAGAAAGCAAATCCCCCTACCTTAATCCCCTATCTAGGGCCTGGAACCCCCAAAGCCTACTATTAATATCCAACAAATATCTACTTGAGCTTTGCATTTGGATACAGAGCCTAACGAATCCAAGACTTAATATTTTATGGAGCATGATTTGTTGTAAGGTCTCTGAGCTTACTGTGTCATAGGCCTTAGTGATATCTAATTTAATACACATGCTTGGGTACTATTATCTTCATAGTAAGTGTAGGATCTCCTGTAATAATAGGATCTAATCTTGCACGAAGTGGTCCATGATGAAACCTACCTAGTGTCCTCCTATGATTTTCATCATTAATGGGGCTAGTCGTGTGACCAGCATTTTAGAGAAAATGTGTAGTAGTGTGTTACATACACCAATGGGCCTGATGTGTGCCTAGCTCCAATGGGACTAGCACATTTAGTAATAGCATAATTTATGAGCAGTTTATTTCCCTGCACACCTGCTACCAACTAAGCATCTTATTGAATGCGTCCAACATGTTCTCCCCAAAGATATCATCAAATTCCATAAAAAATTTGACCAGACATCCATCAGGCCCTAGGGCCTTATTCATCCACATTGACCATAATGCCAAGTCCAGCTCATGCCAAGTGAAAGGTTGAAGAAGGTGTTGATTTTCCTCTCCCATTACCACTTGTTGCACTAGCACCAAGATTCATCTTGTCTCCCTCCTACACCAAACATTTCCCCAATATGTCTGCAAGATATTAGTAGCTTCTTGCCTGATCGTAGCATTACCAATCATAAACAAATGGATTTTATGTTTAATAATACCCTTACTTTTGGTTGTAGTGTAGAAAAAGTAGGTATTCTAGTCCCCCATCCTGTAGCCATGAAAACTAAGCCCTTTGCTACTAATATGCTTCTTGCTCCTTATCCAACTCCTATAATTCTTGGAGAAATTCCCACTCTTCATCCATCAAGTTGACCCTTGCTTCTTGTTGCTCTTGCACATCCCACAGATTGGCCTGTAGTCACTACTAGTACATCCTAAATCCATATTTCTCCTTTGAGATCCTAGCCTTAATTTTCTATTTCAATAATTGTAGCCCCTTTTTAAGAAATTCTCCTTGTTCTTGAGCCTTGGAATAGTCCTACCATATTCCCTACACCAACGAGCATATCCAAGGCTTGCTCAACCAAGTTCACTCAAAATGAAAAGGCCTGGGTGCCGAGTTCTATTCCCCACTAAGCCAACACAAAATCAACCTATGATCAAAGGCCTATCGCTCCTGCCCCATCACCCATATGTCCTGCTCCAACAACAATTGCATATCGACCCAAACCTTGTGAATCCTAGATTGAACTTGACGAGGCCCCCATATTTTGTTATTCTAGGTAAATCTGCATCCTTTGATGTCTATATCTACTAGATTATGTTCTTTAAGAAATTCAGTGAACTCCGTGATACTAGGCAGGTCTATGTTGTTCGTTACCATTCTTTCCCATGGGTACAAGTGTTGGTTGAAGTCCCACATTAGAAACCATCTATCTACATCTAGGACCACTTGCACCATCCTCTTTAGCTCCTACATTCTCACTTCCTAGCATTGCACCCCATAGATGTTGGTTAACCATATTTGTTCCTAGGGCAAGTAAACAATTTGGGTCCATTGTGATTTTTCCACCTAGCTAATTAGGAATTTTGACAAACTGGCAAGCCCCCAATGCATCCCCTACATGGGATGCTCATCAAATTCTAGCCCTTCCATTGCAACAAGTTCTCTTCAATAGCTTGCAGCTTCATTTCCTACAAGCAAACAATGTCACATCCCTCATTCTAAACAATCATTTTCAAGGTATTATGCTTGTATGGGGTACCTTATCCCCTGCAATTCCAGGATAGGATCTTCATGGAGAAACAAATGTACATCTGTGATAGACCTGTTTTAGAGTCTTCTGCTCCTCAAGGTCAATCTCCAATTGTGTCAGTTTTTTCCTTATTGTTGATGCATTTGGCTAGCCCACCTTATTTCCCCATGAGTATTCCATATCACCTTCTAGCCTTGACCAGGTCATAGCTAGATTTGCAATTTTTGGCCTAGAGGACCCCCTATAAAGCGTGATCTAATTCCCCAAGGGGGAAACTCCAAATGTTTCTTATCTAGTGTGTGCTTCAAGGTGTCCCTAGAGGGAGGGGACTAGACTGCCTCCACCTCCACTCCTGACCTTGCCTCCCCCCAGTCACCTCATGAACTAGGATCTTCACTCCCAGCAACTATTTCATCATCCCCTCCATAGGATCTCAAACCTCGTAGTCCCTCTAGACTGTATTTGGGTAGCTCCATGAAGCCCCCATTCGATGTGGATCCTTTGGATTCCATCTCCATTTTCTTGCCCTATGCCACCATTTTTACAACCCTTCCTTTTTTCGACTAGGTTCCATCCACTCTATGACTTGGGTAGTGGCTCTTTCATTTTGACCTAGCAATCCTTTGTTGGATGCCCCTTTTTGTAGGTTGAGCATGTCACTATGGGCATAGCCTTCTACCCTTGATTTGGGAGCAGTAGATTCTAAAATTGTACTCTTACCCAATTCTATCTATTGTCCATGTCCAAGATCACTTCATTGATGTGATCTTTGGATCCGAGTGAGTGCCACACATAGAAATGAGCATACCCCATCCTATCCATCGATGCAGTGAAAATGTCGAACTTGATAAATTCACCAAATAACCTGGCTAGCAACTTTAGAAACCTAGGTTTCCAAAACACGAGGGGCAGATCCAAGATCTTAACCTAGATCGATGCCCAATCAAAAAGGTTTACATCACGGTGGGCACGTGGTTGCCATGGTGCAAGTGCCAAACCCCAGGCCCGATAAAACCAAGACTTCCCTAGTAGCATGCATTCTCTATCCACCTATATCTTAAATGCAAAGAGTAGCATGTCATCTATGAGGTTGTGCACTTTCACCTCCTCTAAACCCCAGGCCACCTTGGCCCATCATTAGATAACGTCTGATGGGACGCGATATCGCATGGGCTATGATATCACGTACGCAATATTGCAGCGTGTCGCCAAATCTATAAATAAGAGGCAGCTCTCCTTTGTTTCTCCATTTAGATCTAGATCGTAGCCAAACTCTTGCAGTTTTTCCCTTATAGAGTTAGAATAATTTCCATGTGCCCACAGTAGGAGCTCCAAAGTGAACGGATCTTTATTCAAGCAAATATTGTACCTGAGCACAAGTTTGTGTACAGAAATAAAGACGAACTGTTGGATAAACCTTGCAGTGCATGGACTAAGCCAAATAGAACTTTAATTACTATTATTTATTGTTCATCGTTTAAATGCTTTATTAGTTAATCAAATCTCTCTCAACCCTTAACTCCTAGGTAAGTGCATTCAGTACAATCGCTTCAAGCACGTGCGTTACGCTTGGTAATCCTAGCAACAAATAGCATTTGGTAATCCCAGAAGGTTGCATTGGTTCAGGGTGTGAATGATAAGTGGGATGGATACTGATGCTAGGCATTAGAAATTAGTTAGTTAAAGTTAGTTCCTTAGTCTCTTCACCCTTTCCCTCATTAGCATAGGCGATAAAACATAAAAGATAGAAAAATCACATACCTCAGACTTACTTAACCATACAACCATGAAAAATATAAGTAAGTCTGGGAAGATAATGAATGGTTAACCTTAAGTGTTCCATAAGGCATGTAGGCACTTAGTCTGCGAAGTTCGACCAGATCGTGCATGTAATGCTCATATTCATATGGTTGAGTGTAGGGGTACCTCGCCACTCATCAAGGTCCATTATGGGGCACGTGCTCTTTGACATGAATTTACCCAACAAGCACAGTTTTAGTGCCTGGACCAACTCTTTTAGCGACTATTCCACCTTTAACTACATCATCCCCCCTTCATGTGAACATGCCTCGAAATCCATCTCCCCACTCACTTTCCTAGCTAACCCTCTTGATTGATCTAGTAACTTCCTGACCACATCATCATCAATCTTGAGAGGCTCAACCAACCCACTAGAAAGACCCTCCTACCGCCGTTGCATCACTCTATCCTTCGGTGTGCCAATAGCCTTGATCGTGATGCCATCACTGCTATCATTTCCATTGCTTGTGGTTTCATTACCCGCATTCTTGCCCATCACTCCCAAAACTCCTCTATCCTTTCACTTTGAATTCATCTAATAAAAAAATTTATGAGTTCCTTTTATACACGTTTAATGTTTACTTACTAAACTAGAATCCCATATAACACATCCATAAAGAATAATTAATTAAATACTAACATGATAAAGTTGTATTCAAATATTCCAAGTTAGAATACATTTCTTTTTACATTGTCTTTTAAAGATAAATAAGGCTTTCATTCGACTTGTAGGGTTGTCAAAAATAAAACTAAATTAGTATATGTACCCTAAACATATAGCCAACATGAACTTTCATATAACATAAGTTGAACTTTGTAACTTAATGATATGTACTAGAATTGAACCCATAATTAAGAGCTTCTAAGTCATAAGTCTTACTGCTGAGCTAATACATCATTGTAATTCATTGAGCAATGCATTGATCCCATTTCTAACTGTAAGACTAGCATTCTAGACCAAGATATTTACTAGATTATGTATGTATGTATGCATGTATGTATGTATGTATTTTAAACTTGCAATCTGGGGTAAAAATTTTTCATTTAATGATAATTTTAGAACTTCTAGTTTAGCATTAAAAAGTTTTCAATAGATAGTATGAGTTTGAAATAGAGGATGCAATGTAGGAGATGGTATCATCTGTAGTTGGCATCATCTTTTCTATTAGTTTTTTTGGTTGTCCTTGTCTACTTGTTTGCCTATCTATTATAGTTTCTTCGTGCGTCTCATTTACATTTGGTATCTTTTCTTTAGTGTGTTCTACGTTTGTTTGATTAGCAAGGATAGTGAATAATATTTAGTTTAGTAGGGAGTGTTGAGAAATGTTGGGATATTTCAAAGATATTGATAATTGCATCAAAGCTTTGAGATAATGCAAGGAAAGTTTAGTATCCTTTTGTACTTTTATATGTGATTTATGGCATCTAACTTATTAAACTTAAATATACAAACATTGTGCAATGGATACCGATTAAACTTGAATTGGTCAAGCAAAACTAAGATCTAGGAGGATAAAAATTGGTTTAGTTTCATATTTTTAAGTTTAGAGGAAGTGGAAAATGCCTTCAAATTTCTCCAAGATGTATAAACTATAAGCATAATATAATTTTATTTTTTGATTGAAAGATGCCATGTTTAGGTTGCTACATGGGTAGGGATTACCCTGAGTTTCCTTGTGGGAAAAAAATTTAGAAAACAAAAAAGTTGAAAATTAACATTAAAGTTCAAGGTTTTTATAAAAAAAATTTCAACTTACGAATTTGTAACTCAAAAGGAATGAATAAGCGAGTGGAAGAGAGCATTTGGGCATGTGCTTTTGGCTTCAAGCTTAGTATTTTGTTCTTTCATGACGAGTGTGAACGATGTCTCTTTTCTCTCCAAGTGGTTTTTGTTTTTCTATGGCCATTAGGGTTGGTGATAGAAATTTAAATATGGCAATCGGTCTCCATAGTGTGTGGGCTCATTGGCTTCTATCTTAGTTTAAAAATGCCATTGGGTGGGACGTTGCAGCCAATTACATTATGCCAAACTGCAAATCCATAAAGAAAAGCTTGTTAACAAAGTTGAATGATGACTTTGGAACCATACCAAAATGTTTTTAACGTGATGCAGAAATCATGATGAAGAATCAGGACACCGTTCATAATGAAATATTATTTATAGGGGCCACGTAGCGCCGGCCACCGGAGCCTTTCAAGAAAAGATAGCAGAACTTTGCTTTACAGCTAACAATAAATTTATCCGCCACCATTTAAGGGCATCAATAATGTGGCCAGGGCCCTAGGCCTGAGCTACTTTATTCTACCCTAGCACGCTTTGGCAACAGAGGCGCTGGTGTTTCATACCCAACCCAGCTCTCTTTACTTTCTTTTTACTTTGCACGTGATTTATAATATCATAAATATAGTGTGCAACCATGCCAGAATTTGAGACCTGGGATTCCTAAGTCGCAGTTTCCAGAGACGTGCTGAGAAGTAGCGTTATGAACCATGATGTTACGTATGGTAAACCAGGATAATCCAATTGAAACCTTTTTATCTTTTACCTGGAACAGTGGTTCAATCTCTTTTATGGACTTCCTGTTTTTTTAGAATCAAAATTGTGAGGGGGTGTTTAGTTGTCTGATTTTCTGAGTCCATTTTTAACTGTGTTTTGTAGTGGTTGGATAAAGTTTTGCCTCTATGAATTTTCAATGCCTGTTATACCTTGAAGGTGTACGCAGGTTCAACATTCCCCGTTCACACCCAGTTTACTTAATCTTTTGGGATTTATAAATTCATGAACTCAGCTTCTCCCAAATTCAATATCTAGTTATCTACATTTGAAGACTCCTACTACTATAACACCTAACTCGAAATTAGAGTTCTCCGACTTTTACGGTTGTTTATGCCTAATCAACTTCTTTCCTGTTTAGGTCTTACCTATCTGCACTCATTATGGATGAAATGGAATTCCATCTTGCTGCTGGTGCTGGCAGGTACCGCTAAAACTTGTGGGATCACTTGGGAAGCTGCTAATTTTAAGAGCAGTAAAGCGCCCTCTCGCCCTGCTATTCAGCGGCTCAGGTGAAGAGAACGCTGCAACAGCAAAAAAGGACTCATCTTACAAATCGGTACAAATCGAAATTCCGCCGACCAGGGACGAGCTCGCGGTTCCATCCGTGACGCAGCTACAAAAGGCAGGCGTCCGGTTCGTGGTTGCGGCGAACGCTTTACTTGTCAGAAATGCTCATCGGTGCACGCACGGAGGTTGTTCTTCGAAACCTGATTGCGTACGAGGCAACCGTGGCGCCCAATGGCGGCATGGAGTTCACTCGCTTCGTGGATTTCTTGAATGGCATAGTTGATACCGCCCAGGACGTGCAGATCTTGAAGAAATGTGGGCTTCTGCAACACCACCTGCAGAGCGATTTGGATGTGGTCAGGGACGCCTGCGTTCATTTATTTTCTATTGATTTTTGGTTTTGATTTTTGGTTTGAGTTCACGGTTCATTTTCTTGGTTCTATGTCCATTTGCCTTGCGATGTGATTCATGATTCCTAAGAATCATAATTCCATAAGACTTATAATGGTGAGAGTAGCTGTAAAAATTTTTAGGAATCGTGTTAAATAACACTAATTTTAGATTCTTAAAGAAATCTTACTCTTAAAATATGAAATATAAATTTTAAAAGTAAAATTAATGAAAATACAAGATTACATCATTGGTTTTGTGTCCAAAATATAGAGATACTTCTATTCTAAGCTCTAAGAAATGAAATAAGTGTAAATCTGTATTAATAATGAAATTTGAGGAAGCACCATAGGAATGGCAATTCTGTTGAACCATAGCAATTTTTTTTCTTTTTGTTTTTTTTTTTGTTTTTACATTTATTATATCACACTTTAGTCCATCAATTTTGTACTGGTATGTGATTTGGTATGTGATTTAGTTGAAGGAGTATCACTTGGAGTGATGCTAACTGCTAAGATGTTTATTTCTCAAATCTTAATGCCTGAATTCTAACCGAAGTAGAGCCACTCAAACTGGATTACACAAACCTCCCATAAAATTGGATTAAACATTTGAAAATCTACGTTTATACATATGGCTTTTGGAGCTCTCTAGAATCTACGATACATGTTTTTGAACTCAAGCGTCTCTGTTAGGCCAAATGTTTTGGACGCAGAAATGCAGGCCAACAGACCAACACTGCTTTTTGAACTTTTTACGAAGGAAAAAGACGTCTGAAGTGTGCGTTCCCACTGCTAGGGTGTGATGGCTAATTTAATTTTATCCGCATGTGGGTATAAATTTATAATGTTACTACGATGCCGACTAATTCCACTCAATTCCTCGGGAGTCGGGGACCTCTCGTTTGCGGAAAGAGTTCAAAGTTTTGAGTAAACTGGGGGTTCTTATACTTTTGTAAATAATATGCTGTATTATTTAAAACCTTATAAACACATTGGATTCAGAGATTTGAAAATCCATCTCTGCGGTTTCGTGCTTTGAAGTTGGAACTTCCGCCGAATCCTTTTGAACTTGGAAACCCTCCGCTATGCCTAATTGGTTAGAACGGACAAACGCAGACCAACACTGATTTTAATATTTGTTCTTTTTCAAACGCTATTTTTAATATTTATCCTTTTCCTTACCTTGACCTTGGTTTTCTATTTTATTAAGGAATTTAACCCATTCCGGGGACTGCTAATGTCTGCGATCATACTTACGGCCATTCGTCCTTGACACGTGGTTATTAATTTATAATACTACGATGCAGAAAGGAACTTTCCTTTTAAGATATGGGGTGGAATGCGAAACAGTTGTTCAATAACGTTTACATTAAGACATTTGGTCAAATTAAAATTGTATCGGTCGTGAAAAGAAACGAAACCCAGTTACCAAATCGAGTCTTATGATTAGACTAACACATAATTGCATAGCGCTATACTTCGAATAAAGCCTTATCTCATTGTATGGTCAAACTCAGATCCAATCTCATAAAGTCAGATCCATGATTTTGGAGAGGATATTACGTTTCACTCACCACATGTAAATTTATAAATCATTGTGTGTTCAAACTGGGGACCTACCTTTTCCTTAACTTTCACATGTGATTAATTAATTTATAATAGTACGATGCAGAATGGACCAATGGCTGGAATTGAAGATGCATTTGTGCCAGTGATCTTCTATTTTACTCTTAAAATGTTTTCGTCCACCTCACTAAAATTTACAAATCATTGTCACATTAAAGCTTTATTTCGTATAAAGACTTGGAGAATCTATTGCATCTAAGGCATAAATTTAAAGTTCATTTGTTAAAAGTAAAGATTATCATTGGGAGTCACAATAGAATGTTCATGTTACTTTGTAGAAGGTAATAGATGAGTGAAAGTTTTTTGAGTCATTTAAATCTAGTTTATAAAGATATAGGAGTAGATGCTATCTATGCACGTTATTTATCAAACTCATTTTTGTTGGTAGAATTTGTTAATTTGGGATGGTTTTTAAGGGCATTGATATTGGTGTTTTTAATCATCGATATGCTTTATTAATCATTCAAAAATGAACTCCTTCATTTAATCCAGCATCACTTGAATTTCGAAGGATTACTTGTTTTGTTGAATTATTGAATCTTCCATTGATTTTTGAAAGAGTTGAAAAAGATATTATTTCTTAAATTACGCTAATAAAACATTTGCAAACCTAGCTACAACTAGTGGTTTTTGTAGAATTCAATATATGATTCAAGTGGATCTTAATTTGCATAAGTGAGAAATTTTCTACATGCTAGTGGAATTAATTATGTGAAGAACATTGTTTATTATAATCTTCAAAGTTATGTTACTATTATCATCAAGAGGGTAGTATGTTTGATTCATGTTCTTTTAGGTTGTGGAAAAATGCTATGCAAGCACATAAGCACCAAGGTACTACAAAAACTATTAAGGTTTCTTCTACAAAAGTTGTAGATTCTACTAATGTTTTTTGTATAGATGCTATGGAGCCTGCAATAATTTCTTTTGCTAATGTTTGACTAGTTAGCCTACCATTTTCTTTTACTATTGTTCAACAACATGTACATTTGCAAAAGGTTCTAGTCAAATCAATTTCAGAGAATTCTTTAATAACTAAGGGGAAACAAATATTTGTCCTTAACGACTCACAGAAACCTATTGTTGATTAAGATGGTTTCCAATTGGTTCTCTATAATAAAAAACATTTAGTAAGTTTATCTATTTGCTATTACATGCCAAATCTTCAAAATGGACAACATGTTCAAGATATTTTAACTACTACTAATTTGTTTGAAGCTATTCATCAAGATATAGTATAATATCTTTTGATCATGTTGATTCTATTAATATGGTAGGGGCCTTCTCTCCTCCACTAATGTTAATATTTTCGTTGACTATCACATTTTCTACCTAAGAACATAGGTTTTAAAATTGATTGTAAAGATGAAAACTTGAAAAGATATCCCAAAATTGTTAGGCCTTTTTTTTAATTTGGAGTTTCTCCTCTCATAAATCTTATGCTTTTCTACTCTATATTTTTATTTTAATATATATATTTTAGAGCTCCACTAGCATATATCAACCTGCATCAAATAAGCACCTTTTACTATCATTGTAGTTACCTAAAAAAGGTAACAATCACCTTACCATGACTTTGGTAACTTTGGGAAAAGAAATCACATAAGATCATGTACAAAAGTAAATATATTTGCTAAAACAGCTGATTATATGTTTGATACCCTAGAACCCTATCAAACCCACATGCTATGTTGTTGTATTGGGGATTATCCCTGCATTGTTACAAAGAGGCAGAGCTATGCAAAGTCAAAAGTTCATTAATTTCCAACAGTCAATCCAAGTGTGGGGGTTGGTAACTAATGAGTGGTGAGGTACCCTTACACTTAACCATACAAATATGAGCGTGTACGCATGATCCGGTCGAACTCCACAGATAGACTAGTTGTGGCATCTAGATAGTTACATGTTGATCGCAGTTCACTGTCTTCCCACCTAGACTAGTATTCTCTTATCATGTATGGTTTAGTCCAGAGTGAGGTGAACAATGTGATCCTAAACTAGTGCTACTCCTAGAGATAATGGAAAATAATCTTGATTAAACTAATCAGCAATAGGAAATGAAGTCTAAGCTAGCCTAAGTGTGATGAGCATCCATCCTTAATCATCTGTACACATCTTGGACCTCGTGTATGACTTCTAGGATTACCAAGCGCACATTACTTGAGTGCTCCTAGATACGCTATTGGGTTACCAAGTAGCTACACTTCAATGTTCGTGATTAAGTCGTACTCATTCCACATTTAACAACAAGAATAGTAAATGATGGTAAAGAAATATTAACTAAGAAAATAATAAATAACAATAACAATTAAACAATTAAAAATAAGTGAATGTTGCAATGATGGAGTAATCTTGATCTTTATTGTCGATCATATGCGTGTCCAAGTACGTCACACTCGAATAAAGGTTCTATACAATTACTAGCATCACATTGTGGGCATACACTTGGGAAAATAGTCTAACTCCTGTGGAAACATATTGTAAGAGCTTCACTACAACTTGAAAAAATGGTCCCAAAATGGGGCGGGTGCATGCATATTTATAGCAGAAAATGAACTCTACGTTGACGAGGCCACGTCAACATGTGGAAAGATGTGTCGACAGGGTCATGTTGATGTGGCCATGTTAACAAAGCTTCATTGATGTGGCCTAGTTGATGCTATCCATTGGTGCTTCATCGGTAACCAATAAACATCAAATAGTGTTTAAATCAACATTACCACCCACGATTTGCAATCAACCTTGCAAATGGCACATTTTTCATGTGTTCTACAACTCTACACGTTGCATTTTACTACAGTGTCTGTAACTTTAGGTCGTTTGCTTTAGGGATGCTCACTGAATACAACTCTACTCATTCATGGGCTTTACGGTATGCATCTCCGTATTTATGGAGGTAGTGAAGCTTGAAAATTAGATTCGCTATTCATTGAAAGTTTGCTTGAGCGCCAATGAGAGACTACAGAGAGCTATCGCTGATAATGTCCCTCATCATTCATTAGACTAAATAAAAAAATAGTATACAGAGACTTTAATGCAAGTATACATAATTA
Organism: Gnetum montanum; assembly: GCA_015680685.1. Lineage (NCBI taxonomy): Eukaryota > Viridiplantae > Streptophyta > Gnetopsida > Gnetales > Gnetaceae > Gnetum > Gnetum montanum. The sequence goes on along the minus strand of MNCI01014934.1, from coordinate 22,068 downwards.
AAAAATAATCACTTCAGTATATGATAGAATTAAATAAAATAATAAATTAGAAGACTTTAGGCTTCTATGATACTATTCAATCAAACATTTTTCCCTTTCTACATCTAGCACAAGTGTTTTTTTTTTCNCATATTTTGCTACCATGGAGTCCTCCTATAATAGATAAATAGTGGAAATACATAAAAGAAATTTAGAAAGCTTTTCCTTATTCCATAAGTTTCAAGTGAAGAGACAATACACAGNGCTGAAATCTAACTAATACCTTATTTCAAAACTATAATATTATACTGTGTATTGTCTCTTCACTTGAAACTTATGGAATAAGGAAAATCTTTCTAAATTTCTTTTATGTATTTCCACTATTTATCTATTATAGGAGGACTCATGGCAGCAAAATATGAAATGAGATGAAAATAAAGAGTAATGGACACGAATCTTTTATGTAGAAAAACCCCAAAGTGGGAAAAAACCATAAGCAAATGTAGAAGGATCTTATTATCAAACATGGGAATTACAACCTTCTCTCTTCATCACAAGGAAAGAACAAGAAGAATCCTCTCTTTCATGAAATAGAAGAAGAATGTAAGAGTGGGACGGAAGAGGATGTATGTGATGGATCTGAATTGAGGTGAGGGAGGTTCCTTTTATATTGGTGAAGGTACCCTTAAATAACTAATGATAACCACCCACTATTTTAGTAACCACAGCTAAATTTTAGTATGATAACCATGGCCTAAATTTATCATGATAACTATGGCCAACAATCTCCCACTTGGAGATTTTGATTGACAATCAATCATATCTCCATACCATCCTTTCTACCTTGCCATTCTATGTTGCTTATGTTTTTGCTAGGCCATATGAGGATCTACTCTAGTTAAACTTCTCCACATTAATTGGTTTGGTTAGAACATCTACAAGATTATCCTTGGCATGTATCTTTTTCATATCCACACTTCCATCTTCTACTACATTAAGAACAAAGTGAAATTGTACTCCTATGTGTTTTGTCCTTAAATGAAAGGCTAGATTCCTTGCAATATGCAAGGTGCTCTGACTATCACAAAATAAAGGAATCTTCTCTTGTTTGTATCCAAGCTCCTCCAATAACCTTTGAATCCAAATTACTTCCTTGCAATCTTGTGTAGCTTCCATGTATTTTTCTTCTGTTGTAGATAATGCTACTATTGTTTGCAATCTTAATACCCAGCTTATAGCTCCTCCTACAAGTGTAAACACATAGCTTGTAGTAGATTTCCTTTTATCTGGATCACTTGCAAAATCTAAATTCACATAACCTTTAATAGTAAATTTTGATCCTCCATAACATAATGGAACATCTAAGGTACCCTTAATGTATCTCAGGATTCTCTTAACAGTACTCCAATGCTCTCATTTAGGATTTTCCATGTACCGACTGACCACTCCCGCTACTTGTGCAATGTCTAGTCTTGTACAAATCACAGTGAACATTAGGCTTCCCACAACTGATGCATACAGTACTTGAGAAATCTCATTCCTCTCTACTTCATCACTAGGATACATCTTGGAAGATAATTTGAAATTAACAAGAAGTGGGGTAGATATTGGCTTACAGTCTTGCATGTTGAAGTGTCACAAGATCTTACCCAAGTAGTTTTTCTGAGAAAGCCAAATCTTCTTATTATTTCTGTCTCAGTGAATTTTCATCCCTAGAATCTTGTTTGTTGGTCCCAAGTCTTTCATATTAAATTCCCTAGTCAACTGTGCCTTCAATTCTTGGATTTTCTCTTTGTTGGCCCCTACAACCAACATGTCATTCACATATAGTAGCAAAATGATGAAATTTTCATCAAACCTCTTGAAATATGTACAAGGGTCTGCATTGAGTCTATTGTACCTAATGCTCATGATATACGAGTCAAATCTCTTGTACCAACACCTTGGCACCTATTTGAGACCATACAGAGATTTGTTCAACCATAAAACCAAGTTTTCTTTGCCTTCTTCTGCAAAACCTTCTGCAAATATCACATCTCTGCTAATGACAACCTTGTGGGTAGTGGGATCACACAGGAGATACCCCTTAACTCCATTAGCATACCCTAAGAAGATACATTTCTTAGACTTTGGGTCCAACTTTGATCTTTCTTGGTCATTGTACATCACATACACAAAACTTCCAAATGTATGGAGATGAGAATAAATAGCTAGCTTACTAGTCCATATTTCCATTGGTTTTTTTAGATCAATTGCAGTTGATGGAGACTGATTAATTAAATAGCAGGCAGTATTGAATGCTTTTGCCCAAAATGACTTGGTTAGACTTGCAGTCCTCAACATTGATCTTGTTTTTTCCAACAAGGTTTTGTTCATCTGTTCTACCACTCCATTTTGTTGAGGAGTGTGTGCCACTATGAACTACCTCTTGATGACTTCTTGTTGATAAAATACATCAAATTCATCACTTGTATATTCTCCTTCATTATTTGTCCTTAGACACTTGATCCTTTGTTCATACTCAAGTTCTACCCATGCTTTAAAAACTTTGAAGACTGAAAAGACATCTGCCTTCCTTTTAATTGGATATACCCAACATCTCCTGGAGTAATCATCAATGAAAGATAAAAAGTATCTTGCTCCTCCTAGGCAAGTGATTGGTGCTTACCAAACATCAGAGTGCATCAAGCCCAAGATGCCTCTACTCTTAGCTATTGATGTGCTAAACTTTAATTTATGTTGCTTACTAGTAACACAATGCTCACAAAATGGTAAACATACCAATAAGCCTAGGAAGTAGTCTCTATTTAGAGAAAATATTCAAACCTTGTTCTGACATATGACCAAGCTTTCAATGCCACAACATCGTTGATTCTTATTCCAAACTAGTTGATGCAACAAAAGACTCTCCCACTTGATGTGTGTTCCCCAGAAGCATGTACAAATTTGCAACAACCTTTTCTTCCCTCATTACCACAAGTGCACCTTTGGTAATCTTCAAGATCCCATTCTCTATATGAGTTTTGCACCTAACATCATCTAGTTGTCCTAAAGATAATATATTTTTTCGTTAGGCCCTCCACATGTCGTACCTCTTGTATGGTGTGAATAGTGCCATCATACATATTTATCTTGATAGTACCACTACCAACAATTTTCAAAGCATGATCATTTCCCATATACACAGATCCTTCTGAGATTGGTTTGCAGTGATAAAACCATTCTCTCCAAGAGGTCATGTGCCATGTTGCTCCTGAATCCAATATCTAAGCATTAGTGAGATTTTGTATGCCTTCAACAATAGTTGCCTCATTGTATAGAACATCACCATCATATGAGGTACTTTTCGTGACCTCCTATGGCCTTTCTCCAATAACTGCTAGGCAATTATTTTTACTCAAAATTTCCTATATCTTCATTTTCCACAATGTGAAGTTGCTTCCATTGAAATTCTCTATTTTGTATTTGCCAACCATTTTGTAAAATTTGTATGCACGATCTACAACACTTCCATGGACTATGAACGTGGCTCTAATACCACTATTAGCAGATTTGGCAGCAAAATATGAAATGAGATAAAATAAAGAGCAAGGGACACAAATCTTTGACTTGGAAAACCCCCAAAGTGGGAAAAAACCATGGGCAAATGTAGAAGGATCTTATTATCAAAAATGGGGATTACAACCTTCCCTCTTCATCACAAGGAGAGAACAAGAAGAAGCCTCTCTCTCATGCAATAGAAGAAGAATGTAAGACTGGTATGGAAAGAGGATGTATGTGATGGATCTAAATTGAGGTGAGGGAGGTCCCTTTTATAATGGTGAAAGGACACTTAAATAACTACTGATAACCACCCACTATTTTAGTAACCATAGCTGAATTTTAGCATGATAACCATGGCCTAAATTTATCATGATAACTATGGCCAACAAATACTCATAAAGAATAGTTGGTTGGGCCATTGTCATAACTTGAAAATTTTGCATAAGTTTACTTATTTAAAGTAAAACATGTCAAATTTATTTCAATAACTTATTTTTAATTCCATGAATTCAATAATAGGATTGTATGATTATTTGTTGTAAATGGATACAATCTGCTTATTAAAGTATTTTGTTAAATTTTTGTAGTTTCTGCTTTTGATTACTATTGATGCTTTGGTATAGATCTTTGATATATTTAATAGTATATTTACCAATTTTTTTTGTTAGTTATTATGTCTTTATGAATATTTAATTATGCATATTTTATTCGGTATTATACACAAATGATGATACAAAACAGTATTCATGGGGCATTTGCAACCTATCCTTACCCAAACCACATTCTTTAAAATTATTCACTTTAAATTAGGGTCTTAAGTCTTTTTACTTGGTCCTACATACTTCGAAAGTGATCTCTTAGGAAAATACCTCAAGTTGATGTTGTATTAAAAGTTTGACAATACCAATATGTTTGGGGTGCCCAAAAATATAGGATTTGACCCTTAGTTTTTCACAATTAGAGTTATAAACAATGAGGTGTTAGCCTAGTAGTGCAAGTCTTACCCTAGTAACCCTAAGTCATATGTTCAATACTACTAGGTAGCACTAAGTTATAAACTTTTATAAATCTTGAGGTGTACTTATGTTTCACTTATTTCAGGTTAAAAAACTCACAATTAAAGTTATAATATTTATTGTATATTTCCTTTTAGTTAGCTTTGTGTGAGATTTGTAAGGACATGTGTCAAGTGTGTAAAAAGAAGCACATGCATGTTCACATGTAGGCGAGGGCATGTGCCAAGCATATAGGAAAAGGAACATACTTTAGATATGTAGAAAGACATGTCTCTTTGCATTTAAAATTGAAATACTCTAAATAGCTTGCATAACAATGAGGTGTTCCTCTAATGGTAAAAACTTTTGATTTTAAAACTCTAAGTAATAGGTTCAATTCTAGTGGGCAATGCTAAGTTATAAAGTTCTCATTAAAATATATATCCTAGGTTTACCCCTAATTTAAACTTCTACCGTTTTGAATCATGTCCATATGAAATAGTGAAAGTATATTACAATTCCAAAAGTTCCTGCATGCACCCATTTCTGGCAAGTACAAGGCGGAAACTGAGAGGGGCTCCAAGTTTGTCATGGACATGGTTATCTTATTCAAGAACACAGCTAGCTTGTAGGTATTGCAGGATTACTGAAAAGCGCATCTCAGGGAAACACAGAAAGCGGAACTGCAAAACCTGCACTCCGCCAAAAAACTCAAATAAAAATTGAAGACAAAAACCTTGCGAGACAGTCAGTAACAAGGTAAGAAGGAACTCAAGGAAGAGACGATCTACTCCCGAGCGCTGGGATCGAGTCATTTCCTGCATTCCACAGCAAGCTCAGCGCCTGCGTCATCTCTTCTTTGTACATTTCTTTCTCTTCCTGTTGCTCCTCCTCGACCGACGGCACCGGATCTTCTTGATGGAGCAGCTCCTCCGGCTGCGAAATTAGTGATAAAGAAGGCACGAGCATGAAGTAGAGCGCATTCATCAGATGCGCACGCGCAGGAAGCTTCCTCTCAGCGGCCGCGTCGATCGACCCAGGCGCGATTGGCGAGAGCGGCGTAAGCGTTTTCAGCAGCAGATCCGCCCGCTCATGTTCTTGCACTTGCTCTCTTTTCTTCTATGAACGCATTCGTTCAGTTAACTACTTAACTTAAATCTGGCTGTCCCTCAGCGTGTTTAGCAGGGGGAAGCAGATAAAGAATGACGTGCACTGTGGAGTGAAAGCAGTAGGATTGAAACGAGCTCCGAGTCTGACCACAGACAACCACGCCACAAATGGACTAAATTTTCCGTGTAATCGAACAACTTTCTCTGTGGTCTGCGTTTCCGCGTCAAAAAGCTTATGCATGTGCGAAACCGTTATACTATATTGTCATAATGGTTGATACGTGGTGCATGACTGGCATGAGCAAAAAAAAGTGTGTCAGAGATTGGAACATCATTTGCAATTCCCATTCGGCCCGGCAACTCTGCTGGGTGGCTTGTCTGCAAGAGAGTCTTGGTAACACGTGGCCCGTGTGATGCTTGTTATTGCAATTCCCATTCGGCCCGGCAACTCTGCTGGGTGGCTTGTCTGCAAGAGAGTCTTGGTAACACGTGGCCCGTGTGATGCTTGGTAAGTGGAAGATTAAAAATTGCTATTTATTTTGGGTAGGAGGCCATTTACCAACTTATTCAAAAGAGTCATTCTTTATCATGATACAATAAATGATACAATAATTTTATTATAGTAACGATGAGGAGGAGCCCTAAGATTCAAATTTTTGGGTTCAAAAAATTTTGTTGGGATCTTGTGCAACGGATTAGAGAGACGGAAACAAAGCAGAGGAGAGAAAGAGAAGAAAAAAAGTAAAGAAAGAAAAAGGCTCAAAATGACATTAACTTAGTGAAAGCAGAACACAAAATGTTTTTGGGTAGTCTCATCCCTCTTCAGTATGTTTGGTGCTTCACAAAGTCAAAAATCAAAAGAGCCTAAGTGTCCAAGTATTGATATAAATTATCCCATCTTAAAAAATTTAGAATTTCAGGACTCTAAAAATTTAAGTGCACCCCACTCGTTCAAGCTGAAGTGGGGATGGGATTGAGCACTTGAATATGTTTCTGACAAGGAATGAATGCAGCTTTCTATGGTTACGCCAGCAAGCGATCACATCTAGAATGACGTTGACAAGGAATGAATGCAGCTTTCTATGGTTACGCCAACAAGCGATCACATCTAGAATGACGTTTTGGAGTGTCGAATCTTTTTTGCAAAGTCAACCAAGTATAGAGTTTAGGAGAGCCCTCACATTCAAGGATTTAGTGGAAGTACTGAAATCCAGTTTGAAGATGAGAGGGGTTCATTTCCTAAGTTGAAAGTCATTGTTGTGATGAAGCCTGGCTAGAAGTGATCGATGAGAAGCAACAAGAACAATGTTGAAGCATTTGACTAGCAACCAAGATGAATACCCACGTGCTCAGAGTCGTCGAAAGAGTTATCGCCAAATTTGTTTAAGATCGCCTAGGTAAGATTCCCTGATGAGGTATCTTTTTAGCTCTGCAATGATGAATGTTTTCTTCTGATGGAATAAGTGCTATGAGGAGAAAGGGATGTATTGATATGCATTTAAGGGTTTTTGGTAACACTTCTTTGAAAAGATACCAGTGTTGACAAATTGAGAATCCTTAAACATCCAAGATATCAATTGCAAAATCCAAAATGGTAGGGGTAATGTTAATGGATAGATAAACATTACCATATCGAGAAAGTAGAAGAGCAAGGGAATCTTTGGAGCCATTCCAAATGCCAAAAGCATCATTAATGAATCTTTTGAAATACAAAAAGATTATGAGAATCAGGAGTACTAAAGACTTGCTTCTCAAGGTGGCATAGTGATGAGACGCGATTTGCACAGGCCGCAATATCTCATCCCCTGCGATATCGCGTACGCGATATCGCGTCATTTCCTGCACTATCGCGTACGTGATATCATGGTCCGCCACCAAATCTATAAATAAGAGACGGAAATCCCCTCATTTCCCATCCTAGGCGTAAAGTAGCAAAGCTCTAGCGGATTGATCATCCCAAAGATAGAATATTTTCCATGTGCCCGTAGTAGGAGTCCCCCAAGTGAACGGTTCTTTATTCGAGCAGCTTTGTACCTGAACGTAAGTTGTGTACGGCAATAAAGACGAGCTTTGTGGATAAACCTTGCAGTGCATGGATAGGTTTAATTAATGTTATTTATTGCTTTCCTAGTAACACGGCATGAGTACGGCTTGGTTACGAGTGTTGACGAACGTGTATGGCTAGCCAAGGAATCGGCTACTCATTGCGAGTAGATTCTCTCACCCTTTCCTCCTAGAACGTGGAACAAGTACGACTTCATTACGAGCATCTACGGATGTGTACGGCTAGTTAAGGAATCAGCTGCTTGTCACACTTAGGTTAGTTAAGTGCCTCAGTACGACTGCTTCAAGCACGTGCGTTACGTGTGGTAATCCTAGTAACGATTAGTGTTTGGTAGCCACAGTTGCACAGTTCAGGGTGTGTACGGCAAGTGGGAACAGATGCTAACGCTAGGACTTAGTGCTGTAGTTAGAGTTAGTTTTAGTTTCTCTACCCTTCACCGTTTAGCATAGGAGATAAACTGTAAAATACCAAAAAAATCATATACCTTGGACTTACTTAACAATACACCGTGACAACAACAAGTAAGTCTAGGAAGACAACGAACGATTAACCCCAAGTGTTCCTTGTAGCGTTTAGGCATTTAGTCTGCAGAGTTCGACAGGATCGCACGTGCTACGCTCATTTCGTATGGTTGATTGTAGGGGTACCTGGCTACTCATGATTGGCGCCGTTGCCAGGGACTAAGTGTTTTTATGCCATTTAGAACATTAGGAATCATTCACATTGTTGGGAGCTTTAATGAACCTTCGGGTTAATCAGTTAATTAAGAACATAGATAACGGTAAACAGCACACCATTGAAATGGCTTCTTTTCACAAAATCAACTCACCTAAGAATAATACAGAAGACAGTTAGCATCATACGCATAACCTAGACCAATCATGTCCTAAAAAATCTAAGGTGACATATACTCATCTTGATGAGTATGTACCGGATTTTACTTTTATTCTCTATCAAGACGAACAACTGCGGTGGAGAGATCTGCAAGGTAACATTGTGTTACCCCCAGATCGATCAGTCCCTAACATGCTCTTCCATGCCTTAGCACAAATGGGCATGCAAGAGCTATTTGCAGAATACATTCTGGATAACTTTGACACAAGGGATTATCATCCCACAAATGCCCAACGTATTCGGGATGAAAGGCAGGAGAGTCAACATTCATTGTTGAAGGGCAAGGTCCCCCATGTCCTTAGTGAAATAGGAGACGAGGAACCCCTCACCATGGGTTTCTTAGAAAATGATGTTCCTCCTCCTCACAATGGTGAAGAGGTAAGGCATCAGGGCCTTCGATCAACTGTACATGCTACAGGCTCTAATCCCCGTGAGCACCAACTGTTCACGGTAGGAACAACCACTCACACTAAGGACGGACACTTAGATCGTTACAACGATCGGGGCTGAAGCAGCCGAAGAGAAGGTAAGAAACATCGCCATGGTGATGGATCCCCTTCCTCTTCTCCTTCATCTCACCATTCACACTCTCCTTCCACATCTGGGCACAACCACCATGAACATAAAGGGGAGGATAAAAGTAAAAAGGATGAAAGACCTCGACAGGAAGGTCGAGAGGAGTTAGGACAAGGGCAAGGACATAGGGAGAGTAGGGAACCACCACGAAGACATCATAGACGTCATGAAAGAGATGATCATGACGAACCCTTACTCGAAACCCGAAGCATGCTTGATATCACAGAGGTAGTTAGGATCCCCACAAGGCACTTAAAAGACAGTAGGATCAAGCGTTTGGACATAAATAATATCCCACGTTTTGAAGGGAGATACAACGTTGATCCTCAACATCATTTACAGGAATTCCACGATGCCTGTGCCTTGCAGAACATAGATAATGAGTGGCAGAAACTCAAGTTGTTCCCAAGGACAATCATCAAAGAAGCAGAGAGCTGGTACTGGTCCTTAGAACTGGAAACGATCAGGAGGTGGAGTACGATGCTTGAATTGTTCAACAACAAATATCAAACATACTCCAAAGTGTCCAATTTACAAAAGCAGATCCAAGGCTGGAAACAAGGTGCTTATGAACCCTTGGATGCTTCCATAGCCCATTACTATACACTGCTACATCGTTGCTCGGGCCATGGTTACGCTAAACGGGATCAACTTCGCCACATCGTGGATGGGCTATGGAATGAAATGAGAAGAACTCTTAGGACTTATGCCCAAGGGAGACTTTCCCAACTGAGAGCCCATGAAGTTGAAAGTTTGTTGGAACAAGTAGCGCAAGAAGAGGGTGAGCTACGTAAGAGGGAAAGTACGAAAGAATACAACCGCAATCCCTCCCTTCACAAGAAGGGAGTGAAATTCTGTGATAAGGAGGATGAGTCATCACTCGAAGAATTGGTGAATCGGAAAACCATGCCAATCCAAAAGTTAACAACTGAGGTATCGACTAAGGTAGACCAAATGTGGGATTCCTTAGACTCAAGAATAGAAACAATCCTAAAAATCGTAGAAGAGTCTAAGGTAGAACAAGGTAGTGATAAAGGCAAAACCAAGCGGAGAAACTTAAGCCCTGCACATAACAAGGGTAAGGGGAAAATTCTTATCTCCGATGAGGCTGTAAATTCTAATTCAGACAATGATAGTGGATGTGAGGTCTACTACTATGACCATCCTAAGGGATGTTGCCCAATTATCTCACATCTGCAAGAGTTTGGGATGTATGCACTAAATCCAAGACTTAATCAACGACAAACACCCCGAAGGTTACCTTACCCACAAGGTAACCCAAGGCAGTTCCACCAACCCTTGACATATCATCCAAGTGGAACGCCTCCACATCCCATTGGACAACACCAACAGTGGCAATACCCACAGTCATGGGGGATGCCACCGCCAACACATCAATACCCTTATTGGTAGACTAATCCTTACGGTTATTATGTGTAGCAGCCAGTTTCTTTAGGTAACTCTATGGGTCACACTACTCACCATCACTACCAAGCTCGGGAGTACTTTAGAAGGACTCCTTCTCCTCCGGGAGACATCTCACATTCAGTCCATCCTCTAACTCCGCCTGCACCTCTTCCTCCAGTAGTTCCCATACAACCTATTCCAACAATGTAAGGGGAATTACCTACCCAACCGCAGCAATGTAACGCCGCGAGAGCTATAAATATTCAACGTGTAAATAACCAACCGAGTGCTAGTTCTAGCAACAACTATACAAAGAAGAGACCTTTTTTCAGAACTATGAGCCCAGATAAACTCTCACAACAACAAGCGGATGGGTACATGTATAGGCATCTAACCACTAACGCTTCGGAAAACCCTTCAGTCCAAAAGGGTGTAACGCATACGGTTATGTTAACAGATACCGTAGCTGACTGGATCAAGGTAGGCCACCTTCCTAGGAAATTAACTGACCCTAGGAGTCCCTTTATTTATTTGCAGATCACTAGAAATGCACCACATCGGGCTCTTCTTAACTTAGGTTCCAGAGTCAACTTAATTTCACAAAAGATGTATCATGCCTGGAACCTACCACAACGTAAGAAGAGAAACATCCAACTAGAGCTGGTAGACCAGTCCATCACCATTCCCTTAGGATTGGTGGAGGATGTTATTACCACTGTGTGGTTGGTCCTACCCAGCTGACTTTCTGGTGATCAAAGTGAATAACAACGAAGGGGACTTCCCCATTATAATGGGAAGGGCATGGCTAAGCATAGTAGACGCATACCTTAGGATTCGTGATCTTTCCTTGGAAATCTCTAAGATAAACATATGTGGAAAGATCAAAAAGAGGATAGTTCCATGCATCACATACAGTGATTCATCGGGTGATGACATGGAGGAAATGTCTCCATGTAACAGGTGTGCCCAAGAAACTCTGCAACAAAGATGCTTGTATGTAGCAACCATACAAGAAGTAGTAGATACCCCATGGTTGACAGCTTCCC
>MNCI01014925.1:135188-154143 GCA_015680685.1 Gnetum montanum | reverse complement strand
ATGAGTAGAATTTCAACTAGGAGATAAGATTTTTTATTGGAACCTTACTCATTTATCTCAATGTAATAAATTCCAAACATTGTGGGAAGGATCTTACATCATATATTCTACCTTCACACATGGCATCATGCAAATATACCATCCTAACTACTTGCAAAAACTCATATTGATCAACATGCAACAAGTTAAATCATTCAAGGATTCCTAGGTAGCCATGCATTATAATGATACCTCTACCACTTTCAAGATTTGTTCCATTTTTCATGTCTTCACCTTCCATCCTATTCATGAGTGAGATACCCATTCTAATTAATACCTTGTAAGATCAAATTCTTTACTTTTTTTATTTTACAATGTTTTTTTACCTTTTTTATTTTTTATGAATTTTCATATTTTGGAGTCATTCTATGTGTTATGTTCTCTTTAAATTATTTCTACTAATTTTTGTTAATAAAAATTACTGCTTTTGTGCAAAGGTCAACTTTGTTGTTGGAACTATGTCTTATGATATCAAGATATTGGATAAGTATTGTGTAAAGTAGTGATATAATGCCATTCATTCCTCTAATATTCATGAATAATTTATCCTTATCATGAAAATAATATGGTTCTTATCATATAAAACTAATTCCATGATCAATATGTCTTGAAAAAAATGAAAAGAACCAAGAGAGAATGAAAAATGATGTGACATAAAGAGGATTTCTTAATTTGTCAGACTTTAAAGATCTTACTACTTCACATGGTTATGCCATTACTCATGTTTTAATTTTGGTGGAAGCATGCTCTTTAATAAAAGTTTTTACCTTACTATATCACTTGAAAGACATGTAACCCATGCCTAAAGGTAGTTATCTAACAAAGATAACATAATAATTAATTAACTTACATATGTAAAAATTATTCTTAGGGTATCACTAGAAAGACATGTGACCCATGCTTAAATGTAGAATACTTCCAAGAATCTTAAGGTTTCTTAGACTAGTTCCATTAGATGATTGGAAAGACATATGACCCATGCTTGAAGGCATCTTTAGTGGGATTAGCATTGGCTATGGAACTAGAAAGACATGTGGTCCATGCTTGAAAACATCCCTCTAACCAATGAGTAAGAGTTCTCAAATTAAATGTTCTAATTAATTAATTAATTTAATACCTTATTCTTAGTTTTCTTTTATAGAGAAATGGCATTTGCATGTATTTGTGGTTGTTCTCATGGTGGTGAATCTAGGATGATACGATGTGATGTTACTAGTAAATTTATGAACTTAGTTTAAAATCTAGGTAGATATGTATGTGATGAGGCATCTAGTGGAATTTTGTAAGCCAATTGTAATCCATAAACTTAGAAAGTATTTGATGCACCCTATATTTGTAGTCTTGGCATGTTTGGTTGTGGTTTGTATCTCCCATATGTGCTTCCTTACTTATTATATCATACTTTTGATTTTTGTACATATCTAGCTCCTTAGAACATTTTAAACCTTGTTTGGATGTCTTAAGGTTCTTTCAACATGTTCCTTTAAATTCTGGATTTCATCTAAGATCAACCTTGGTTTCCTAGTATGGGGTGCATTGACTTCCCTATGCTAATGCATCCTCTTGTGTTAATGCCCTTGCATAAGTGCATCCCTTGCTTACTCAAGTTTAGGCCCAAGTGCCAAAAGTGTAATTCAATTATCCATGATTATGTTGACAGACATCTATTGACTCTTGAGCATTGACAAACCTACATTGTTATATTGCAAAAACTATAAATACTCAGGATGAGCTTTGACACAAATCTTAATCATAACTTTGATTTCACTTGAGCTTTTTACATTTGGTTTATGGGAAGCATTATTTCTCCCTTAGATGATTTGATTTCTTTTGTTATTGTGTATGTATTTTGAGTTCTTGTTTTCACAAATGTGGCTAAACTCTTTCAAAGTGCTACCTTGCTTACATAGTCTAAAACCATTTGATTAACATAGATTCTAGTGTTTGTGTAGTGAATAAAGCTAATTGCTTTCCCTTTATTTACATCATTGATGCCTTAAACATTAAAATAATAAAAATATCTATATTTTCCATTTTATCAAGCTACAATGATTTGTCCTTATTCAAAGAAGTTATGATTGTATAGCATAGTGTTGGGCCATCAATGTTATGACTAAGAGCCATTTTATTGCATTCCATCTATAGTGTTGCATCTATCCCTAGCAGGTATTGTGATGTGTGTGTGTTTATTATTGTTTTATTTTTATATTTATAAAACTTATAAAAATTATAAATATTTTCTCTATTTCCTTCCATGGAAACATGGGATTTTCTTTGTATTATATGTATCATATCATCTTTTATATTTATTAAATGTAACAATATACATGAGTGTTCTTGGCAATCTACTCAACATCATCTTCGAAGCTTACAACTAGATTGCACTGCATTCTATATGATAAATCCAATTGGTCAAAACTGGTGGGAACCCTAACTATATGATGATCATTTTAATCATAATTGACACAAGAGCCTATAATGAACATGGTAAAGTATCTCACATCCCAATCTCTATAATCCCTTCTTATTCCATTTCCACCTCATTACTCCATGCAATTATGAGCTTGATGGTTTTATTTAGTATAATATAAGGTCTCAACAACAATAGTTGTATGGATGTGGAACATAGCCTTGATCAACATTCAATCTCCAATATGGCCACAAACACCTTGTGAGATGGTTCTATAAGGGCATTTCATGTAGAAGTCTACTTTGGGATAGATCTACTTGCATAACTCATGGAGATTTAGCCTATGAACGACCTCCATATACCCAAGTCATTCAAGTGTAGTTCATTTTATTATTTTGCATTATAATTTGCTCATTGTTTCTCTATTTTGCAATAACACTTTGAAAACCCATTTTTATGATTCATGCTTTGCAAACCTATCACATTCATCATCTATACTTATCCTAATTATTCTTATGACCTTCATGCTTAATGATCCTTCTTTTAGCTATTATTGAATCCCAAAATCATCCAGAAATTCCAATAAAATTCACAAAAAATCCAATAAAATTTGGTCAAAATACACCATCGATGTTGCTATGTCAATGTAGAGGGATTCATTGATGAAGACACAACAATGCATTAGCATCAATGCAAGGTAAAAATGCTATCTAGACCCATCGACACTTAGCTAAGTTTTCACATTTTGCTCATTTTTGAAGGGGGTTTTTCCATTCCAAAGATCCTAAACCTTCCACCTACAATATCTTAGGAACCAACCATCCAAATTATCCCATTCAACAACTTGTGAGCTCTTAGAGTGAGCTCTACATTGTGGGGGCAAGATAAGTTTAGTTTGAGATCCCTTAAGAAATCCTAGATTTTGAACTAAGATAGTTAACATTAGTAATAATTAAAGTAACATAAAAATTTAGAATGACTATATATCTTAGAACCTTTAGGATGTTATACTACAATTACTTAGAGACATTACTGCCAAGATTTTTTTCAAATTAAGCTAATTCTAAAAATAATCAAGGATTATATCAACTAGAAATGATGATTAGAAGTAATAATTGATCATTAATATGATTGTAAATGGTACCCAAGAAAGCTATAAAGGCAAGTCATCCATCACATATGATGACTAGCAAGAGTTCTCAACACCCAATCATGCAAGTTACAAGCATACACATGTAACCATATTATAATTTGTGGAGGATAACATAAGTATATTATTGTATTGATGATAAGTCCATGATCATTGTATTCCCACTAGATTTCACAAAGTTCAAAGTATATGGTTTAAATTTGAGTAAGGTAGAAGTTAAAGTTATTTCCCAAGACTCTCATCAAGGAAGTAGGAAGTTGGTAACAGTCCTTAGAACCAGAATCAATTTGAAGATGGAGTACCATGCTAGAACTCTTCAATGATAAGCATTAAACCTATTCAAGAGTGTCCAATATATGGAAAAAAATCCAAAGATGAAAGTAAGGAACACATGAATCTCTTGACGTAGCAATGGGCATATATTATTCCCTACTACATAGATGCCCATGCCATGAATTTTTACAAAGGAAATAGCTAAGGCATATTATTGATGGGTTAAAGAACAAAGCTAGAGGAACCCTTGGGATATATGCCCAAGGAAGATTATCAGGAATGACAATCCATCAAATTCAAAGGTTGATAAACTAGGTGGCCAAAGAAGAAGGAGAATTGAAGAAAAGGAAATTAGTTGAGGAATACAACTGAGATCCTACAATTAGAAAAGGAGATGTTAGAATGTGAGATAGACAAGAAAAAGAATCTTTGGAGGATGTCATTTAAAAGAAGACTCTACCCATTCAAAAATAATTAGTGACATAGCAAAAAAGGTAGAGAAAATGTGGGACTCAATAGATGTGAAATTTACTACAACTCTTAAGATAGTAGAGGAGAAGACTGAACAAGCATTCAACAAGAACAAAGAAAAGAAGAGATAATGGACAGGAGAGGTACAAACATAAGGGGAAAGTTGCTATAGTTGAGGAATTTACAGACTCCAGTTTAGAAGATGAAGAAGGATGCAAAGTATGCCAATGTGAACATTCTAAGGGATGTTATCTTGTCATGGCTCACTTGCAAGAATCGGAAGCATATGTACTTAACTTGAAATTTGTCAAAAATCATATGCCAAAATGATTATCTTATCCATAGGGTAATTTTAGAAAACCCTTCCAATTATCATACTATTTAAGCGGAGGTTATCCTTAGCCACAAGGGTAATACTAGCAACAAAGGCAACAACCACAAGCATGGGGAATGCCACCATTGAGGAAGCAATATCCATATAGGCAACCCAATCCCTATGGATATTATGTTTAGCATCCAATCTCTCCTAAAAATGCTTCAGTCCATACTTCCTCTCACTACTATCCACTAGAGTATTAGATGTCCACTACTCCAAGAATTGATCCTAATTCTTATGCACATTAATTAACAATTGATTCATCAATTCTAACTCCTAATTCTCTACCAGAAGTACTACCATTGATTATGTAAGAAGAACTACCATCACAACCACAATAGAAAAATGCTGCTAAGGTAGTGAATATACAAAGAGAGGATCATATACAAGCAACACTAAAAGAAAATCTTGAAAACCTTGTTTCTTCAAGACAAGTCCTAAAAAGATTGGTAGAATTAGAAATTCATCCAATCAAATTTCTCTTATAACATATCCTCCTATAAACACTATGCTTCCCCAACAACTAACTCAAAAAACTATAAGTGTCATACTAATTGAAATAGTATTAAACTAGATAAAAGTAGGAAATCTTCATATGAAAAGAATAGATCCAGGAAATCCTCTGATTTATTTACTAATTGCTAGAAATTCACCATGCAAAGCTCTTCTAGACTCAAGTTTTGGAGTTAATTTAATATCTCAAGAAACATATAAGGCATGGAACCTACTACCCTTAAAGAAGTGCCAAATAAGTCTAGAGTTAGTAGACCAATTAGTCATCATTCCTTTGAGACAAATAGAAGATGTAGTAACCACCATCAATGGGTGGTCTTATCCAACAAATTTTCTTGTAATTGACATGAAGAATGATGATAGCAAATTTTCGATTATTATGGGAAGAGCATGGCTTAAAATAATTGATGCTAAGTTAGGAATGAGAGACTTATCTTTGAAAATTTCCAAGGAATATGAGAAAGGAGCCATACCTACAAAAAGAATTATATGCATTACTAATGATAAAGAAGGGTGCAATTGTGGACTGAAACTTCAAAATGTCAACGCAATCCTTACACTAGCCCACTACAAATGTAAGAAATAAGTGTGTGTGTAGAAAAAGAAACAATCACCACTAAACCAAAAGACATCGAGTATGATAAAACCATTTTTTAATCAAATGTCATATCATATCTATGATATTGTATTAACGATAATGTAGCTATGATATCGTAGCTTAAGCTATGCCATCATTGATGCGATGTCTTAGGAGTTGTGGAATCCTATAAATACTGACACTTGAACACAGAAGCAACAACAATTTTTGCCAACCCTTATCCAAACTCTTGCAATTTTATTTCATAGTTTTAGTGATTGTGTGAATGGCCATAGTGTGGTATTAAGTAGTTGAACAAAGTTTTTATTCAAGTGAATTGTACTTAGGCATAGTTTATCACCGGCAATAAAGATTGAGACTATTTTATATCATTGTAGCATTTCTTAGTTCTTTTGTTCTTTGGTTTACTTAGCATAATTTTCCTATTTACTCAGCTTAGTACTTTGCATTTCATAAATTTCATGCTCATTAGTTAAGCAGAATGAGTATGACTAGTTTAAGGTGTTTAAGTGTAATTGCTTGGTGATCCACTAGTGGTCTTGCTTGATTCACTCAGTAGTGATTCCACTTGGTAATCTTGGTGACAATTACATAAGCCCAAGATGTGACCAGCAAACTAGGACTAGATACTCATTACTTTAGGATAGAATAGATTTCCATTTCTATATTACTTAGACTTAGAATTTAATTTCATTTTAAAACATGTTTACCAATAGGAGTAATTTGAGCCTTATAACATATCATATGCCTTGCTATGAATTAAACCATACATTTAGTTTTCACTAACTCAAAGTGAGAAGACAATGATCACAAACTTAATATCAACTCCTAACATAATTACATTGTCCATCCATGGATTACGATCTAGTTACATGTGGACACTTATGACTTGTATAGTAGAGTGTTGGGATACACCACCACTCATCAACAAGGATAGTGCCTCACGCTATTAGTAAAATGCTCCAAGCCATTCAAGAAAAGTCCATCATGTCCACGATAATTGTGGAATAAAATTTTGGATCATTCATGGAGTTTGCTTCTAAGAGTGTCAAAACCCAACTTCAAGCCTCACTCTATGGGTCAATCTCTCATGTAATAATAAATAGTACTTAGGAGGAGTGTACTAATTTTAGAGAAATAAGTAGGATGATGTGACTATTAAGATTGAAGAAGTCTTAGTGCCTTATTCTATAGAAGCCATTGCAAAAGCACTTAGCATTCCAAATGTTGGAGCTAATGTAGCACAGATATTAACCAAATCTAACCTAGACATAAAGAAGCTATAATTGCAAAGAACCTATAGAAAGGAAGACAAGGAATACAATGAATTGACTACTGAAGAAAAAATATTTACTTTAAGATAAAAACTTATTACTTGTTCCCAACCAAAAGACTCAATAGGATCTCTACCTATGCAACGAGAAGAAATGTAATCCTTATAGGAAACTAAAATGCTAACATAGCACATTTTCTCTTCTTGCAAATCCAAGGGAGGTTCAAAGAAAAGAAGATAGGGAAACTCACAATGTCATTCCCTTGTCTAATTAGAAAGTTGTACATGCAAGCAAGGATTCTAGGATACACTAGTGATGTTTTGAGAAAAGCCTAGAATGCATCCTACATAGAAATGTCTAAACTAGTTCCATCAAAGAAGGATCAGCTGGAAAAGCTAATAGGCATTGAGGAAGTAGTAGGTTCTACACTAGTGAGAAATCTTCTAGCAACTAGATTGTAACAACAGGTAGGACCACTTCTAGTGAAAAACCTAAATAAAAAGCTTCATTGGCACAAAAAAGATTATAGACCCTCCATAAGTCCCTTGCAATAGATTGTTGAAACCATAAGCTGGGGAATAAGGGAAGGTTCTGCATTGTGCTAAGTAAGGGAAAACTCCATAAGGCTTACAATATCCATAGGACTTGCTAGTGGGAAGGTATATCTATAGGTAGGAGGAAACGATGATTGGGCACAAAAAATTGTAGGGAATGCTAGATCATTTTAGGTTATGCTAGAAATTGGGGAAGGAGCCACAATAGTTGTAATTTAACATCAAGATGTAGGAGGAGCAGTAGAAGTTATTACTGATCATATTAAAGAGTCTTGTATGTTCCCATTGTGTTACTGATGGATATTGCTAGAACTAAAGGTGTTCAAATGCTAGTCAGAACTTCCATGACCCCAACAAATCATGAAGATGTCCTCGATCAACTATTGTAGATAGGGAAAGTCATGCAAAATCTCTTTAATATCCCTAGGGATATCACTGCACTTTAGTCTAATCTAATCGCAACAAAGGGGAAGCTAATAATGGCAAAGACAAGGGTAGAAGATGCAAAGAATGAAGTGTAGAGACTACAAGCTAAGTTAGTATCTCTAAAAGTAGAAAAGAGAGACCCTTCAGAGTATGTTTCTCTAGACTAGCTAGAGGCCTTCAAGAAAAAACAAGTAAGGCATCTTATAGTAAGGAATAATAAAGTTGAGATGAAAAAGGAAAAGGTTATGTGGAACACATCAATGGTAGAAGCACAAATGTATGCACATGTTAAATTCATCACTACCTTTGAAGAAGAAAATAAGAAGCTGGCTGATGATAATATAAGGTTGACATATATCGAAAGTAGAAAAATATTCTCAAGAAAACATTCATCAACTATGAGAATAATTCATTAGATTCAACCAAGATATGAACAAATTGACTAGAGAAAACTAGCTCCTATCAATAGACTAAGTTCACATCATTAGATAGAAATAAGAAATTGAAATAAGTGCATGGAAAAATGAGGTCAAAAAGCATGAAAAACTTTTGGAACACTTCAGGGATTAGGTGGGCATACGTAAGCAAATTAAGGACAAAAAGATCTAGATGGCCAAGGCCAAAATCAATTTAATTATAGCATAGACACTAGATTGATAACCAATTCTAGATAACCTTGCCCATGTTCACCAAGTTGAAGTGAAGAATAAGAACTTGTAGATTGAGGATCTCATTGATGGGATTAGCAAACCTTCAGTATGCTATTGTGGCCATGTTAATAGTAAGAAAACCAAGAAATGAGCTTGAGCAATAGGTAGCTATAGTTTATGCTATGTATGAGAAGAAGTTTGAGGATCAGAAGAATGCATAGTAGAAATTACAAGTGGTAAACTTTGAACTAGAAATTGTCAAAGTGAACTAGTAAGGACAAAAAGATGTAGCAGCAAACCTGACATGCCGAATGACTAACTATCAAGAACTAAGAAAGGTGGACAGGGTGTTTGAGAAAGAATAGAGGTAGTTCATAGCTTGGTATGTGAAAGCCAATAAGATGTTTTTGCAACTACCATGCCCATAGGATATACTGATGCCATCAAACATTGTAGAATTTGCATGGATGATACATGATCCTAGGTCAAAAGAAGAGAATCTTTAGACACTTCTAAACTGATATAAATTTTAAAAGCCTATTAACAAGGGGAAGAAGTCAATGGAGGAGCCACCACCATCAGGAACATGAAGTCTACATCGAGCTATCTTATTTTATTTAAAATGTGTTCTTCATGCTATGCATGATAATTTTGTAAAAGGACCACTTGAACCATAATGTGGCATTCAAAGTTATGTATATAGGTAGTTATGTCAAGTTCAAGGATACCTCCCAATTTTTTTAATGAACTCTATCCTCATTTTGTTTTAACTTGAGGATGAGTTTCTAATCAGTCATTAGGTTTGATAAAAATAATTTTTATCATGCATGATATTATATCTACTATATTGTAGCTCTGCCTACGTCATCATTAGTATGATGTATTGGGAGCTATGCGGCCCTATAAATACTTACACTTGGTCTCATCAATGAATAATAAATTCATTACACCCTTAGGGAAACTCTTGTAGTTTGTTTTCGTAGTTACACTTAGCGATAGAGTGAGTGAGTGTAGTGTAGTGTTGAATAGTTGTATGAAATCTTTATTTGAGTGGATTGTACTTGGGCATAGTTCATGAATGACAATAAAGATTGAGATTGTTTTTCATCATTGTAGCATCCACTTAGTTTTTTATTTTTACTTAGCTAATTTTTTAGATTAATTTTCATGTTTACTTTAGCTTAGTTCTTTACATTTTTGCAATACTTTACTTTTCATATTTACTAGTAAGGTAGAATGAGCATGACTAGTTTCAAGTCTATAAGTGTAATCATTTGGTAATCCTAGTAGTGTTATTACTTGGTGAAACATCACTAATTTTGGCTTAGCACTTTTAGACAAGAATCAAGCTAAGTCATGCTGCTACCCAATATGAGTACAACATGACCAAACTTAGAGGCCTCCGAAACAACCCCCGATGGCCCATGATTCAATAGATGTTGCACAGCGTAAGGATCAGTGTCACCAACTTTTGGAGCCCCAAAATTAAGTCAAAACAGGTCAAAATTGAGCACAAGGATCCCCCATGACCTTCACCAAGGTCCCCAGTAGCTCCTAGCCTCTAGAAAATCAAGATTTGGGCCTCAAATGTGCCATTTTGACTTGGTGATGTTGGGGTTACTTTTTCAGACGCTGCACAGCGTAAGGATCAGCGTCACCAATTTTTAGAGCCCCAAAACTGAGCCAAAATGACTTGATTTCAAGGGTGCAAGCCATCCTCAGGGTCCACTATTGATAACTATGGGTCCTAGCCTTCAAAAATTCTAGATTTCTGCTCAAAATTGCAAGTTTTGGAGGTCACAATACAGGTCACACTGCAGGTCACGCTGGGCAGTCAAATTTTTCTTGTTGTACATTTCATTATAAATCCCCATTTTTGGGCATATCAAGCCCTCATGGTCTAAAACAACAAAATTTTTTTTTTCAAGTGGGCCAAAGCTGAAGCTAATCCTCCTAAATTTTCTTTAAATTTTTATTGCTTGAGGGCTTGTTTTTCTAATTTGTTTGTATTTTCATGGGCTTGAATGACCCACAAATTGTAAAATACATTGAACCTGGTCAAAGAATGCAATTGGTAATACACATCCAACTCGTGCACAACTATCCAACACAGATACATTGAACCTGGTCAAAAAATGCAACTGCCCAAGCCTAGCCCAACCCTATAAATACCCTATCAATTCACACAAATTAGAGGAGGAAAAAAGAAGAAGATTGAAAGGAGGCAAAAAGAAGAAGATAGAGGAGGCAAAGAGAAGAAGATTGAGGAAGGTAAAAATTGGAGAGATTGGCAATTCTGAAAAAGGATAGAACTTGCAATCCTTGGGCGCTCGGCACATCTGATTGTTGGCTTCCAATTTTTTCTCACGTTCATCATCACATCATCACGTCATATCATTCTGGGGCTAGGCGTTTGACTTGCCATCCACACGTGTGCAACTACGCTTTGACCGGTGCATATTCCTGTTTGAACAATACAATACAGTTTCATTATTGCCTTCCATTTGAATTATTTAGTTTTGTTTATGCTTTTTTTAAAAAATATAACTTTGTTCATGCTTTATTCATAATTCAGTATGCTTTGTTTACATTTCGTATCACTGTTTGCATTTTGTTTACATCCTATTTACGATAACCCCAGCGTTAGCCGTAGCTTACGCTCGGGAAAGTCCTTGGTTGATTTGTGTGCGAACCATCCAAGGCACTCTGCCTTCGTTTACTTTTCCAGCTTGCCCTTAGGTGAAGGCAGGGTCAGCTGTGGCTGTTTGACGATCATCAGTGTTTGTTTCCTTTCCAACCTTACACCGACAATTTAGGACGGTACAGTTTTTGGCGCTAGAAGGAGGGCCACTTTCTTGTTATTGGTTAAAACGTCACTACCTATCAAAACTCATCCACCTTGCCTATTTGAGTCTCCTCATCGCTATTGATCACACTGAGCTTGTGTCGCCCCATGCTACAACTGCTTGTGATCCAACTCCATTCATCTACCCTAGTCCATTCATGTTTATCATGGAATCTTCCCAAGCCAACCCAGTAACACTACCAATTGCTAACTTTGGGGCTGAAGCTTCAAACCCTGTGACTACTATGGAATCCATAACCGTTATTGAACACAGAAATCCTCAAGGCCCTACATGCCAATCCCTTAGGCTACAGGGCAAAGGCCCCATTCACGCAACTCTTACACCCGAACAGTATAATTTTATCTGTGTCAAAATCCAAGCCAACCTACCCATTGATTGTGTAAAGAGGGAAGCTAAGAGAGAATATGAATTTATCCACAAAGGAGGATGTAAGTTTATCCCTTCTACATTTGACATAATCCCACTATCTAAAAACCATCATAAAATCATATCCTAGCTTCTTATGGCTAGAAGTCAAGCCTTACAACTGCCTCCCATAGAGCCTCAAGATGAAGAAGATGACTTTGCAGCCCAATCTGAACATGGAGAATCATACCATACTGTTAGCCCCAATGCCCACACAAACCCATTATTCCATCCTTTCCTGGAAGAAACTGTGTTTCCTTCTTCATCCGTAAACACTCGACCACCTGTTCCCCATTCCATTCCTATCTTCTCCGTGCTCAATAACATTCACTCTGATACATCCACTTCCATCATTCCTCCACTAGTGCAGTCCCAACAACTCCCCCAAACCAATGCAGGGTCAATCTTCCAACCTCAAGTAATTGGAATACCATCAGTCATACCAGCTTTCACATCCACCCATTACATACCACAGATGCAGATTCATGGGGCACCATTGATTACTCCAACCCAACATGTGCAAGGTGTTACCTCACAACCTGTAGCTGGGTAGTGGGCTCCACCGATAGTCTCAGTCCTTAATACCATCCCACCACAACAAATGTTAGCCCAACAACCTGCCTTTCCATAAACAATGCAACAATTAAATCATTATCATCCACAGTCCACTCAATCCACTGGTTTGCCTACCGTCCAAGAATGGGTAGACACACAAAAAATGATGCACTTGTTGGCAGAAGAATTAAAATGCCTTAAAACTTTCAACAATAAGGAAGTCAAGGTACTAGATTTCTATCAAAATGACCCAATTGACCCCTTAGTTCCACCTTTGACCTTGCCAAAAGGAGTCTCATTACCTCAACTAACCAAGTACAATGGAGAAGGGGACCCAAATGCCCACCTAGTGACATTTAGAACTGAAAGCCTTTTACTTCAAGCATGGCCCCATGTAATTTTGCGAGTGTTTGCAATGTCCTTAACCAGAAAAGCCTTAGACTGGTACCGATCTTTACCTCGAAGCTCCATATCTTATTTAGAGAGTTTGTTGCATCAGTTTGTCACCCATTTTCAAGTATAATTTGAAACCTGAAGCCACGTTAGACAGCTTGATTCAAGTTAAACAAGCGCCATTAGAGCCAGCGTAGAAATTTATCCAAAGGTGGAGTGCATCCTTAAACGAACTTCACAAACCTATCCCCAAAACATATTTTCTCACTATCCTTAAGTCAGCCGTAAATGACTTTATTAAGTCAAAACTTTACTACCTAAAAGCCCACACATTGAGCCAAGAATTTGTACAAATCAAAGACATAGAAGAAGTGGCACAAACGAGTAATGACCCAGCCTACTCAACCTTTAGGGGCCAATACATGAGGAAAGATAAATCCAAAACAACAGTAGAAGCAGTGGCTGAAGGAAAACACTATAAAAGAACCACACCCACTCATACACCTGGAAATTCCTCAAATAGAAACAACAACACAGGTCATGCCCATACCTTTGAAAGGAAAGACCCTGCTCAATACACACCATTGCCCATGAAGCCTTCACAACTACTTGATCAACTTCTAAAGGTTGGGCTAATTCAACACAAACAAATGTCTCCTGCAGCCTTGCAAAGACATGATCGCTTTTGCGAATTGGCCAAAAATCCAGCCTTAGCTATAGCCAACGAACCTCCCATTCCAAAAGGCTTTAGGTTGGATAGGTTTTATGAATATCACCAATGGTGTGGTCATGGGACTAATTACTGCTTTGTGTTGAAACAAGATATACAACACATGATAGATAGAGATGAAGTAGTGTTCGACGAGACAAACCCGGTAAGGCCTTAAAACCAATCCATGGGGGTCTACAAGGATCCTCTCAATACCAAAACCAACGATGCCCCATATGTGATTAATATTGTCCATGTGGAAGATGGACAAGATGCTCCTCAAAAGCCTTTTGTGATTCGTGGGCATTTAGAAAACACACCTAACCTAATATATCCTCAAACCCCTTTTACCACACGCATGTCCCCCACACCATCAAAACCATTCATCATCCACATACCTCCTTTAGTTGCCACCACAACAAACATATCATCTGAAAACTGACCCATTCCCTTTGTGGTCTGGGTGCCAAAACACCCTGGCACACAACCCACCTCCACTTCTCGATGACCTTTGCGAGAATGTTTTGCCGATAGGCTAATAAGAGAGCGCTTGGAAAAAGAAAAAAGAGAGCGCATGAAGAGAGAAAACCATGGACATGAATTAGGACTACCAAAGCCTACACTGCTAAGTACCATTCCCATGAGTTCGTCTATTAATGAGCCTAGTACAAGTCACCAAAACAAAAATGAAGTCACGAGTCATATCCCAAACTCAGCATCCTCAGCTACTAACGTAAAAACCCCTCCATGAGAAATATGAATGCTAGGTCAAATGGACCAGATCTCTAAAGATAAGAATGTCCCAAATGGTAAAGACCTAGCAAATGCGTTGACCCAGGTCACACAAGCCTTAAAACAAAAGAATACTTTTTTAAGTTTGTATGACCTCGTAATGACTTCACCAGTACATCGAGAGGCTCTCGTATGAATGCTAACTTCAATTCCTGTTAGTGAGGATCTTCCTATAGATGAACCATCCATTTATGTGGTATTATCCCCACAACTTCAGGAATTAAAGACCACATCCTTAGAGTTTCATGTTAAGGACATTAAGCTGGATAAGAAAACAAGGGAAATCACCATGGCCCCTATGTTCATAACAATACAGGTTGATCATTTCAAAATATGTAGGGTGCATGTCAATGATGGTGTAGCAACAAATGTAATACCTTTTTCCATCATCGAAAAATTGGGACTCACTGAACAAATACAACTCAGAACAACCTCTTTCTTGAGATCTTTCAGTGGTTCCCGTGTGGGAGTGAAAGGCATGGTTACCTTAGATTTCATAGCTGGAGACCAATTCCCTACATCAGCTGAATTCATAGTGGTTGATGAAATGCCAGGGTTTAATTTGATCCTAGGACATCCTTGGCTAGCTCAACTTAAAGCCGTATCTTCACAAATCCATCAGGAGATCCACCTACCCTACGAGGGTGGTGAGATCATCATACATGGGGATACAACACCATCAATCACTTCCTCATATCTTGAGGTAGGTCAAGGGTCAGAAATTAAGTTCGTTAAGCCTAAACAAGAAACCATGAACATACATCAAAACGTGAACCCAACGTTGACTCACAATCCAACTAGCACTGAAGAAACACAAGAAGACGCAGGCATAGGAGCCATTCCTATAGATGTCTCTTGTCAGAACTACCCTTCGACATCATCGATGAAGGAGAAGGTGAATATAAAATCATACCCATACACCCAACTCCACATGTTAAGTTACAAAAGATCAAGAGGCAACTCAACAACTAGAATGAATGAGATGAATTGTCCGAAATGACGTTAAACTACGAACTGTCCGAAATGACGTTAAACTATGAACTGTCCGAAATGACGTTAAACTATGACACGTCCGCAATGACATTAAACTAGCTATGGTCAGAAATGGCCGGTTCCATTTAAAAATTCTTGAAAACGTTATTACCTTTAGCCCACCATGGCATAAAATTGGTAATCCTTTCTTTAACAACAGATGCAATAGTCCATCAAGACTTTAAACTGATGAATTAAGCCTGAAATGGCTTTAAAATAGAGCCAACAAATCATATATTTACAAACTCTCGTCATCTTACATTGAATCTTCGCTTATAGGTTACAAGTTACGATTTAGATTATTGCACAATCGTTGCTTTCTTTTTCAAATATTTACCTTACATCTTGCTCTACACTTTAGAAATTTATGTTACATTTAGTTGCATACATAAACTCTAGAAAACAAAGAAAAACAATAAAAAACATGAAAAATGACAAAAATACTTACATAAAACATCAAGATAACGAAGGAATGCAACCATTTTATACCACAATTAAATTCAAGCCATTACATCAGTCTTCATACATTTCAACTCTATGTACAACATGGTATCGCTTGACGTTGTTTTTTTTTCTAGTTGATATTTTTACAGGATCTTGCAGAGACATAGCATGACCATGCATGCAGCATTACACTTTACATAAGTAAGGTAAGCATCAGTCCGCTATGACTATAAATTGGCATAGAATAGTCCTGGCATCATGACTTAAAACTAATACCACAGAACAGTCCTGGATCATGACTTAAAACTGATACCACAGAGTTCTGTCTGGTATGACACTAAACTGCTACATCTGTCTACCATGACATAAAACTAGCATCCAGAGTCCACTAAGACTATAAACTAGTTTGCCTCTTCATAGTCCACTATGACTATAAACTAGCAATGCACTGTCTACTACAATGCTAAACTAGCACTGTCCAAGGGGTTATGACATGAAACTAACCCACGATAGTCCACTAAGACTATAAATTGGCAACATCATCGATGACTAGGAAAAACTTGAAATGATCTGTTGTTATAGTTGGCTATTCCTGTTCCACAAAGACTTGTTGCATGATTCATCTCACGGGGCCTAATGAAACTGATGTTTTTCATGATTCTGTTTGCTTTGAAAGCTGCACATGGTGACTCCATCTCTTTGTTTAAAGTGTTTAGCTGATTGTTTCATTTATGGTTTTCTTGTCTTCTTGGAGTTGTGTTTGCAGGATGATACTTCTGAGGCATTCGTGCATAGATGCACTTCATTATGACGACAAGGTATCACATTTTTCCTGACGCACGTGATTGGTTTAATCAATCCATTCATAAGTACATTCCTGACTCCCGATGCATCTCCTATTTCCCAATCATGCTCCCCTTAGCCTATTCAATTACATCCCCCTTGATACATTCCACTCATCTCAAAACTCTTGATACACTGTTGCATACTGTAGCTCTCTAAGCAGTTGCGATGCAAAACAAAATACATAGTACATGATGTAAAATGCAAGTGCTCATACACAAGCATGGCACAAAAAGCAAGCTCTTTCAAAAAGACCAAAAATAAAAGAAAAAGGAAAAGACAAAATAAAGCGAAAACAAAAAAAAAAAACAAGAAAAGAAAAAAGAAAACAATAAAAATGGTCCAAGAGAAAAATGCATGGAAAAGGTCTTCAAGACCCTGTTGACATCATAAACAAAAGACTATTGGCTATTCTCATACAAGTGCTAAGTGAGAAGGTAATTGTCTTTAAAAACAGTTACACTTGTGTCTCATAGAGACCATGTTGCACATCATCATGTGGCTTTGGTTGTTTACAACGGGCCTCGTAAACACTCTATAAGAGTTCCATTTCTCTAAAGAACGCACTTCCTATATGTTGGCTCCGAGTTTGCTGAACACTAGCTATGGACAAGGACCAAAATACAGCTCATTCGCATGAGAGCACTTCTCTCCCATAATCCGGATAGCAATCATAGCCCTTAACCTCCTAGCTTCCCTGGTTACAACCAATTCCCTTGCATCTTGAACCACATTCCCTCAATCCCATGTACTTTTAAAAATGGTGTGATGACACCTAGCCAAGGGCCAACGGTTAATGTTTGATGCCTTGTTTGTTCATGGTGTTTTGCACTTCTTTGTCGACGCCTCTAGGGTAGATTCCTCCAGACGTCAACAAAGACGCCAATGAAACACCACTAATTTTGGCTTAGCACTTTTAGAAAAGAATCAAGCTAAGTCATGCTGTTTCCCAACATGAGTACAACATGACCAAACTTGGAGGCCTCCGAAATAGCCCCTGATGGCTCATGATTCAACAAATGTTGCACAGCGTAAGGATCAGCATCACCAACTTTTGGAGCCCCAAAATTAAGTCAAAAAAGGCTGAAATTGAGCACAAGGACCCCCCATGACCTTCACCAAGGTCCCCAGTAGCTCCTAGCCTACAAAAAATCAAGATTTGGGGCTCAAATGTGCCATTTTGACTTGGTGACACTGGGGTTACTTTTTCATACGCTGCACAGCGTAAGGATCAGTGTCACCAATTTTTAGAGCCCCAAACTAAGCCAAAATGACTTGATTTCAAGGGTGAAAAAAATCCTTAGGGTCCACTATTGATAACTATGGGTCCCAGCCTTCAAAATTTCTAGATTTCTACTCAAAATTGCAAGTTTTGGAGGTCACAACCCAGGTCACACTGCAGGTCATGCTGGGCAGTCAAATTTTTCTTATTGTACTTTTCATTATAAATCCCCATTTGTGGGCATATCAATCCCTCATGGTCTAAAAAAACAAAAAAAAAATATAATTTTTCAAGCGGGCTAGAGCCGGAGCTAATCCTCCTAAATTTTCTTTAAATTTTTATTGCTTGAGGGCTTGTTTTTCTAATTTGTTTGTATTTTCATGGGCTTGAATGACCCACAAATTGTAAAATACATTGAACCTAGTCAAAGAATGCAATTGCCAAAACACATCCAACTCATGCACAACTATCCAACATAGAATCATTGAACCTGGTCAAAAAATGCAACTGCCTAAGCCTAGCCCAACCCTATAAATACCCTATTAATTCACACAAACTGGAGGAGGCAAAAAGAAGAATATTGAAAGGAGGCAAAAAGAAGAAGATAGAGGAGGCAAAAAGAAGAAGATTGAGGAAGGTAAAAATTGGAGAGATTGGCAATTCTGAAAAAGGATAGAACTTGCAATCCTCGGGTACTCGACACATCTGATTGTTGGCTTCCAATTTTTTCTCAAGTTCATCATCACATCATCATGTCATATCATTTCGAGGCTAGGCGTTTGACTTGCCATCCACACATGTGCAACTACGCTTTGACCAGTGCATATTCCTATTTGAACAATACAATACAGTTTCATTATTACCTTCCATTTGCATTGTTTAGTTCTATTTATGCCTTTTTTTAAAATATAACTTTGTTCATGCTTTATTCATAATTTAGTACGCTTTGTTTACATTTC
>MNCI01014925.1:97580-135178 GCA_015680685.1 Gnetum montanum | reverse complement strand
CTCGGGGAAGTCCTTGGTTGATTTGCGTGCGAACCATCTAAGGCACTCTACCTTCGTTTACTTTTCCAGCTTGCCCTTGGGTGAAGGCAGGGTCAGCTGTGGCTGTCCGACGATCTCTCGGTGTTTGTTTCCTTTCCAGCCTTACACCGACGATTTAGGATAGTACACTTGGTTCTCCTAGAAGCATAATGCTTGTGATAAAAATCATTTTTTAATTAAATGTGATATCTTATCTATGATATCATATCAATGATATTGTAGCTCATGCTACATCATCATTGATACAATTTCTCAAAAGTTGTGCAACCTTATAAAGAGTAACACTTAGGCCCACAAGTGACAATAATTTTTGTCAACCCTTATTCAAACTCTTGTAGTTTCATTTTGTAGTTTTAACGATAGTGTGAATGTCCACAATGTTGTGTTAAGAAGTTGAATAGAGTCTTTGTTCGAGTGATTTGTACTTGGGCACAGTTCATAATCGACAATAAAGATCAAGACTATTTTGCATCATTATAGCATTCCCTTATTTCTTTTGTTCTATTGTTACTTAGCATGATTTCCTTGTTTTCTTAGTTTAATTATTTACATTTCAAAGCTCTTTACATTTCATGCTCATTAATGAAGTAGAATGGGTACAACTTGTTTTGAGCATTTAAGTATAACTGTTTGGTAACCCAGTAGTAGTCTTGCTTGATTCTCTCAGTAGTGATTCCACTTGATAATCCTAGTGACAATTGCACAAGCCCAAGATGTGATTGAGAAACTAGACTAAATACTCATTGCTTTAGGATAGAATAGATTTCCATTTTGGTGTTACTTAGACTTAGACTTTAATACAATTTTCAATCATGATTATCACTAGGAGTAATGAGAGCCTTACAACATCATCTATCATACACCTCACTATGAGTTAAACCATACATTTAGATCTCACTAACTTAAGGTAAGAAGACAATGATTGTGAACTTAATATCAACTCCTATCATAATTACATTATCCATTCATAGATTACGATATGGTCACAAGTGAATACTTTTGACTTGTATGGTATAGTATTGGGATATGCAATTGCTCATCATCGGCGCTATTGTCAGGGATGTATCGATGTGTGTTTAGTAGTTGATCTTTAAAAAGTTTGTTGTGTCAAGGATTACAAAATTCATTTTTCACATCTTTAATCAAACTTAATAATACATATACATCCAAACTCAAGTGTCAATAATATAACATGGCTTCCACACTTAGAGAGAAATCATCACCTACCAAGGAGGTTCAAAGAAGTCATGATAGAACACATAATGAAGAGGATTGGATTGCATTGATGTAGACAAGAATTACATATGCTGATGTTGATCCATACTATCCTCTTTTAACATTTATTCTTCACCAAGATAAATAACTCAGATGGAGAGACTTGTAGGGTAGCATAGTTCTACCACCAAAATGTTCAATATTGTCAATGTTTCAAGTAGCCTTCATGAAGGCCAACCTAAGTCATGAATAAGAGAGCTATCAAGTCATGAAGGATATGACAAGGCCATACCAACCAACAGAGGCCTAGGAAAGAAAGAATGTCATCATGGAAGCAAAACATGAAAATGAAAAAGGAAAAAAAGTACCCTAGATAGTTATCCTAGAAGAAATAAAAGATGATTCGTTTTAAGTTGAAAAGTTCTATCAAACTCATGGATCTTACTTCCAAACACTAGTAATACATATTGAAGATCTTTCCAATACAAAGTTAAAGTCAACTATGGTAGAAGATCTTGGAAGGAATATAAGAGACTTTAGACATAGACAAAGCTCAAGGCTTAGAGCTTCTCTAAAACCAAAAGAGGATGATTCACGAAGTCATAGAAGGAGAACCAGTGGGCACTATTCTCCAACTACTTCCTCTTCTTCCTCATGTTCATCTATGGAGTCTAATAGGAAGAAACATAAATCAAGAGACCATGACAAAGAAGAACAAAGGGATTATGAGAGAGATGAATATAGAAGAAGGTATCTTAAGGATGAAGAGGATGATTATGAATGATGAAGGGATAGAATCAGGTAGGAGGACAGAGAGCATTATGAATATTGGAGGAGTTACGACTACAACAGAGCTTACGAACCCAACAACTATGAAGAACCCCTACTAGCCACTCAAAGTATGATAAATATAAGAGAAGTTGTATATATTCCTAATAGAAACTTAAGGGATAGTAACATTAAGTAATTTGATATGAACAACATTCCTAAATTTGAAGGTGGATATAATGTAGATTCATAACACCATCTTCAAGCATTCCATGATGCTTATGCCCTCTAAAACATTGAAAGTAAGTAGCAGAAATTAAGGTTGTTTCCTAAATCATTCATCAAGGAGGTAAAGAGTTGGTACAAATCATTAGAACTAGAATCAATTAGAAAATGAAGTACCATGCTCAAGCTCTTTAACGACAAGTATCAAACTTACTCAAGAGAGTCTAACATAAGAAAGAATATGTAGCGATGGAGGCAAGGGACACATGAATCCCTTAATGTAGAAATGGGTAGATATTATTCTCTTTTGCATAGATGTCTAAGCCATGGATTCTCATAGAGGGAATAACTTAGACATATCATCGATGGATTAAGGAACAAAACTAGAGAGATCCTTGGGGTCTATGCTAAAGGAAGATTATTAGAGATGATCATCCATTGGATCCAAAGGTTAATAGATCAAGTGGGAAAAGAGGAAGGAGAATTAAAGAAGAGAGAATCAGCTAAAGAGTATAACTGAGATCCATCACTTAGAAAATGAGATGTTCAAAGGTGTAATAAGTAAGAAGAAGAAATCTTGGAGAATGCAATTCAGAAGAAAACTTTGCCAATCTAGAAATTAGTTAATGATATAGCAACAAAGGTAAAGAAAATGTGGAACTCAGTGGATGAGAAGTTTTCTATAGCTCTTAAGATATTAGAAGAAAGGACTGAAAAAGCATTTAACAAAGGCAAAGATAAGAAGA
The DNA here is from genome assembly GCA_015680685.1 of Gnetum montanum. Lineage (NCBI taxonomy): Eukaryota > Viridiplantae > Streptophyta > Gnetopsida > Gnetales > Gnetaceae > Gnetum > Gnetum montanum. Next base: position 132,185 of record MNCI01014925.1, on the reverse strand, counting down.
AGAGAATAGATTATAAATGAGAAAGTTATAAATAGAAAGAAAAAGTTTCTATAGTTAGGGAATGTACAGATTCTAGTTCAGAAGAAGAGAAAGGATGCAAGGTATGCCAGTACGAACATCTGAAGGGATGTTGTCCTATTATGACCCATTTGCAAGAGTATGGGGGCATATACACTCAATTTGAGATTTGTTAAAACGTAAATGCCGAGACGATTATCTTATCCTTAGGGTAATCTCAGACAATCCTTCCAGCCAACTTACTACCTAAGTGGATACTACCCTCAACCGCAAGAGCAATACCAACACTGATGGAAACAACCACAAGTATGGGCAATGCCATCACCAAGGCAACAATATCCATACATGCAACTAGATCATTATGGATATTATGTACAATGTCCAATCTCTTTGGGGAATGCTTCACTTCACACTTCTTCTCATTATTATCCAATCTCTATGTACAATGTCCAATCTCTTTGGTTCCATAATGTAATTTGTTGTACGAAAAACTTTAAAATCTTCATGAAACTCTTATTTAGTTGTGCTATTTTCTCATATGGTTTGTGCATACAATTATGAGAGAAAATTCACATATGACAAGACCTAGAATGAACATTGGTTTATTCATAAAGCTAGTTACCATATAAGGAATTATGTTAAAAGATAATGCATTATAATACATGGAAGATAATACTTAAATTAAAGAGGAATTATGACCATGATTCATGCATTTATTTCTTGAACTCCAGACTTGATTAAATATGGATACCAAGTGGGAGATTGTAGCATGCGTTACCCATTAATGCATTAGTTAATGCATGAAGGTGGCCACTATGTACACTAATGCATTTTATGCATTAGTTAATGCATGAAGGTGGCCACTATATCCACTAATGTATTTTATGCGTTAGTTAATGCATGAAGGTGACCACTATGTTCACTAATGTGTTTTATGCACTAGTTAATGCATTAAGGTGGCCACCATATCCACTAATGCATTTTATGTGCTAGTTAATGTATCAAGGTGGAAACTATATATACTAACACATTTTTATGAGTAAGTTAACACATCAAGGTGGTCTCCATATTTGGTAATGTGCTTTTACGCATTGGCATTGGGTCTCTTATGGTAACCGATTCTGTGGCCTATAAATTCATTCTTGATGGAAGAACAAAGGCACCGCGAATCATAGCAGGATTGTAGTTATGGTTCCTTTCAAAAATACTTAGAGGTTGCATACACCATTTTTGCAGAGTGCTAGTGTGAAAGAAGAATCTGAACACCAAGTTTAATTTGAGGCATCAATGGCTAGAGGTTAGTTCCATTTGCTCAGGCATTGTGCATTTCCAATTATTTATGCATGTGAATTTCTTGTGCCATTTACTTCTGCATTGTGCATTTCCAATTATCTATGCATGTGAATTTCTTGTGCCATTTGCTTCCACATTATGCATTGCCAGTTATATATGCATCTAAATTTCTTGTGCAATTCAAAAATTTTGTTTTACAACACTACCATAATCTACTATACCAATTTGCACAGGGCTCCTTTGGCTTGCATTTTTAGATGAATAAGTCACAGTAGTCTTCATGTCCACAGTGAAACTTTGAATGGAATAATTTTCAAGTATCTTTGACACATTTATAGCCCACTTCCTTTTTCTTTCCATGACTCTTACAGAGCTGAACTATTGCCAAATGCTCCAGTAGCCATGAGAAATAAGTAAAAATCTACAAATGTTTGTATCTTCCACCAAAGCAAACCAAATATAAGGATTAGTAAGATTCTAAGTATATGTTGATGGCTGCACAATTTTAAATCATGTTGTAGGCTAGAGGATCCTAGAGCAAGCTAATTCCTCATGATTGATTTGATTTGTGCAGCCTTGGAAACCTTACTGCTAACCCACCATGGTAAAAAAAAGAATTAGAGAAAAGTGCCAATATTTTTTTGATAGCTTGACAAGTTTAGTTGGCATGGCTCTTAAGATACTTAGATTTCAAGGTTTACGCTACCATCTTCTACTCTCTTAGAACTCTTGTTTTCCTCATAAGCACCAATAATGTTTTGGACTCCTGTATCCTCCTGTACTAGTTCTTGTGTCTATGTTTCATGACTTCATTACTTTCTTTGTTGTTTTGAGTGTTTGTGAGTAGTGTCCAAACATATAGTTTAATCCTGCAACTGACATGGTTAGAAAACATGTAGTATCCATCACCCATATGCTTCTTGCACATCTTAGGATCACGCTTAAAACTTCCATCATGGTAGCAACAATAGAAGTAGTTCAAATCACAATTGTTCTATCTCTCTTTCTCTATCTCTATAAGACCTATAATACCATACAACACTCTCTTCTTCTCTCTGCAACTCAACAATGCTTAGTAGGTTGATGGACTCTGGGATTAAGGAATTTCCAATTTATAGGAAAAGAGGCCTTTAGTTAAACATTGAGAAGAGTGTAGTTCATACACAATGCATGCTTTGTTAATGATTACATGTGAAAATTTACCAAGGTACCCAATTGACTTTGGCAATTCAAATTTCCATTGCATAAGGACTAGGCTTGATGATGCTTACCTAATTTACAAACATTATCTTACAAACACAACAATTAGTGTGTTTTTTGGTTAACCCTCCTTCGATTTTTAAATTTTTGAAATAAAATTATGAACAAAATTTTCATTAGTAATGACTATCACTACTCCATGAAATGGCTGGAAATATGCCAACATACTAATAAAAAAGAAGGGTGTAGTTATGGATCAAAACTTTAGAATGTCAACATAATCCTTACACTAGTTCTAGAAAAATGGGAGAGACAAGTGTGTGAACAAGAAGAAACAATGATCACTATAGCAAAAGATACCTAGTGGCTAAGAATTGAAAACAAGAAATTATGTAAAACATACATGGAAATAGTTGACTCACTTATTAACTCCTATCCCAAGAGAATAACCCAAATTGAGAACTTACAAAAGGATATCCTAAACCATAATCATACACCAATGGATAGTGGAAATAGAGACTCAAAAATTGAATTTAAGAATAAACAAGAAAGTATAATTAGACCTTTCGAAGGGGAAAGATCATCTAGTCCAATGGAATATGTCCCCAAAAGATCAGAATTTGATTATCATCAATCTCACATGGCATAATAAAAGAAATCTATATCACTGAGGATGATAAATAAGAAACCTATAGCGTATGATCTAAGGGATCTATGGCTCATTTTTTGAATACTTGTCCATGAGTTTAGTCGTGGGGGAGATGCTCTATCTTAATGTAGGAATTGGTAAGTGCTTTTCAACATTTTTTTGTTTTCTAATTCTTTGGTTTATAATTTTTGTTATACTTTTTATCCTTCTTATTACTTATTTACATTCTTCAATATGTTTTCATTCTTTTATACTTTTTCATTTCTTAATCATTTTATATCCTTTGATATTTTTCAAATTCTTTCTCCATTTTTCCATTTTTTCTATGATTTTCATCATTTGTCTTGTACATACTTTTGTTGATTTTTCCAATAAAGTGCAAAAGAAATAAAGCAAGATGTAGTCCCAATAAGGTGAAAATTACCCTATATTATCAAATCATGAAGGAATGATTTGATATATAGTGAGATGACATCATCCATTCACTCATTTCCAATAATAAGAGGTTCTTACCATGGTCATAATGATATTATTTCCATAATCAAACTAAAAAAACTTGTGATCATTATGCTTAGATTAAAAAGTAAAGAACCAAGAGGGACTAAAAAAGGTGTGACATCAAGGGAACTTGTGGATTCTCTAAGACTACCACTACTATGAGTCTTATCTTATTAATGAAAGTGTATTATTTTCTTAAGTTCTAATGAAAAATGGAAGTAATAGTATAATAAGTGTTGCCTTACCATGTTACTAGAAAGACATGTTACCCATGTCTAAAGGTAGGTGGCTTTTCAAAAATCTCAAAAATATGTGTGTTATTAATAAACTCCTTTCTTGAATTACATTGCCAAGTGGTAATACTTCTTACAATAGTGATAGTCTTGTGGTTGTTAGTCTTGGAATGATACAATGTGATGTCATTGGAAAGTGTTTTGGACTTGGTTTAGATCTTAGATAGAAAGGCTAATGAGTACTTTAACCAGATATTACACATAAAGATTCATTATGCCTATGGTAAGATACCTTATGTTCTTATTTCTACAATTCCTTCTAATCGCGTTCCATCTCATTGGTATATTTAATCATAATTCTATGATTTTGTATAATATAGTGATGTTTTTCCATTCTAAAGGTACTAACATTTGTGTTTGCAAGACAAGTATGTTCTACATTAAACTCCTTGAGTGCCTATGGACACTTATAGGTGTGGTTATACAAGAGTACTAAGGGATGAAGCCTACTTTGGGAAGGATCCACTTGTATAACTCTTGTTCCTCATACCTAATGATCAATTCCACATCATCTTGTGCCTCCCAGACACTTTAGCACTTAAAGATCACTTCCCACAAAGTTTATAATCCATCCATATGTTAAAAATCCTTAATCCATCTCATATATACCCAATAAACTTTTGTTGCCCAAGATTCCTTTCTTATGACCTTGAAACACCAAAGTTTTAAAATCTAAGCATCATATATGATTTAAGAATATTTAGATAGTGTATATATCTTCCAAATTATCAAACTGACTTAATTTTTCCTTGAAAAATCATCAAAAATCCAAAATTTTTCAACAATGATGTCGTAACTATGATGTCGTATGCTCTACAATGTCACAACTATGATGTTGTACATATTAAAATAGTATATAAGTGTGTAGGAGTTAGAAAATCTTTCTATTTTGCCATTTCAAAGTAAGAGGAGTTTTTGTAGTTTTTCTAAGCTCTAGCAACTAAACTTCTTGATGCCATAACTTCCTTACTGCAATTCCAATTTGAGAAATTGTTGAACCTTGTTGATCCCAAAGTGCTCAGCTTAGTTGTGGGATGGTCTATTGCACATAGTTAAGGAAGATTGAGCCAAACTTCCTAATGCATGGAAGATAATATAAAGGGTAAGCATAAGGATATAATAAGAATATTACAACTAACCAACCAAATTGAAGTCAAATAACTTAACCAATTTTCCTAACTAATCATAGCAACCATTTAAGGACATGAAAAAAAATAGAAAATGATAATTATGAGAGGTCATAATAGCCAAAGATATAATAAGTAAGGGTTTCTTTTTGAAATTTCTCTAACTTTTCAATCATGATAAAGGCCATAACTAATGAAAAGGATAAGAAATTGATCAAACCAATAATATGAGACAGGATTATGAGCCATTAGGAATTGATATGAATTCCTTGATAATCTTAAATCCTTAATGATTGCAGATGGCTCCAAAGAGACCTACAGTAGAAGGACCTTCACAACATGATAGCATAAGACTAATAGGCTGCAGAAGAGGTCAAGCATGAGAAAAAACTTCACAAGCTAAAAATGTAGAGCAAGAGGCTTAATTGTTTAACATTCACCAACAAACTCCTACCACGAAATAGTCAACATAAGTAGAAGCAAAGGCACCACCAACACCTGAATAGGGATAATGTCTCACACTATCTAATAACTGCCTCTAGGCCATTTAAGAAAAATCCATAATATCCATGATCATTATGGAGTTAAACTTTGGTCCATTCATGGAGTTTGCTCTAGAAGCTATTAAGATACAATTCAAGGAATCTCCATTGTGGCCAACACTATCTAGTAATGTTAAGAGGTATTTGGAAGAAGTTTACCAGTCTTGTTGAAACAAGCAAGATCATGCAATGATGAAAATTGAAGGGGTCTCTATGCCATATTCCATTGAAGTAATAGAAAAGGACTTTAACATTTCAAATTCCAAAGCCAACATTACATAAATTTCTACAAGGTTCAACACTATGTTAAGAAGTTGTGGCTACAAAGAGCCTATGATAATGAAGTTAAAGACTATAGTGAGCTCACTATTGAAGGAAATATTTGTTTCAAGATTGGAACCTACCATTTGTTTGCAATGAAGAGGCTAAATAGGATCCCAAAATACATGGCTCGAGGAAGTGTAATTTTGATGGGAAAATTTAATGTCAACATTGTCCATTTTCTCTTCCTGGTGATCTAGAGATGGTGTGAGAAGAATAAGGTAGAAAAAATAACATTGCCATTTTCCTACCTAATTGGGAAGCTATGCAAGCAAGTAGGAATCCTATGTTACACCAATGATGCTCCAAGAAAGGCCCAAAATACATCCTATGCTAAAATGTCAAACCAAATGCCACCTAAGAAAGATAAGTTGGATAAGCTAGCAAGCACTGATAGGGCTTCAAGATTTACATCAATTAGTAATATATTAGTTATTAGTCAATAAAAATAGGTAGGAACTAGTGGTTCAACACTTTTAGGTGATAGCCCTAAGCAACAAGCTCCACCACTACCATAAGACTATTTTCCTTCAATGAGCCATCTATGCTAGATCACAGATACCATTAGTTGGGGAGCAAGGGAGGGTTTAGCCCTATACAAAGTCAGAGAAAGCTTCATAAGACCTATAGTTTCCATAGAACTTGCTAGTGGGTAGGTATTCTTGTAGGTAGAAGGAGAAGAGGATTGGACATAATAAATATCAAGGAATGTTGCATCCTTTTAAGTGATGTTAGAAACTAGTCAAGATGCCATGGTTATGATCATGCAATGGCAAGATGCAGTAAGAGTAGCAGAGGTAATAACTAACCATACCAATGAGTCATTCAATGTTCATGTTATGCTGTCAGCCAATATTTCTAGAGCTAGAGATGTTCAAATGCTAACCAGCACCTTAATGACACCCATAGAACATGAGGATGTTCTTGAAAGGCTATTGTTGATTGGCAAGATCATGCAGAATCTTTTTGATATCCCTAGTGATATCACTGTAGTGTATTCTACCTTAATAGCTAGCAAGGAAAAGCTAGTGATGGCAGAAGCAAGAATAGAGCATTCCAAAAATGAAGTGTACAAGCTAAAAGAAGAATTGACATCTCTAAGAATAGAAATGAGGTACCCTACATGATTTATCACCCCAAACCAACTTGAGCAATACATAACTAATAAAGTGAGGTAGCTAATTGTCAGAAACATATAAGTGAAGATGGAAATAGAGAAGGCTATGTGAAATACCTCAGTAATAGAAGCCCAAACATATGCACATGTCAAAGTTCTCACTATCCTTGAAGAGAAGAATAAAAAACTTACTACAGATAACAACAAGTGAACTAACATTGAGAGGCAAAAGAATGTTCTCAAGGAAAACATCCATTAACTATGAGAATATTTCATTTGAGTTAACTAAGACATGAATAAATTTTCCCAAGAAAAAATAATCCTATCAATGGAAAAAGTATGCACCATCCAGGAGAAGTTAGCTATTGAAATAAGCATGTAGCAAAATAAGGCCAAGAAGCACAAGAAACTTAAGGAGCATTTCATTGATTAAGTGGGGATGCACAAATAGATAAATGAAAAGGAGATCTAGATGGAAAAGGTTAAAATAAATTTTATCACTACCCAAACACTAGACTAGCAGCCCATCCTAGATAGCCTAGCCCATGTCCATCAAGCTAAAATCAATAATAAGGACCTATAGATCAAGGACTTAATAGAGCACATGGGGTTAGCTAACCTATGGTACACTAACTTAGCCATGTTGATAGTAGGATGACCTTCCATTGAGTTCAAGCAACAAGCAAAAACCATGTATGCCATGTATAAAAAAAAGTTTACTAATCGAAAAGATGCCTTAAAGAAGGAAAACTCAAAGCTTGAAATTGTAAAGGCCAGCTACCAGGGATAAAAAGATGTTGTGGAAAACCTGGCATGCTAGATGACATATTACCAAGAGTTAAAAAAGATGGTCAGGGCTTTTCAAGAAGAATGATGATAATTTGCTACATCGTATGTCAAAGCCAACAAAATGTTCCTACAACTACCATGCCCATGGCATGTACTGACTCCATCCAACATTGCATAATCTACATTGTTGATACATGATCCTAGGATGGAAGAGGAGAAACTTCATGTGCTCATAAATAGATATCAATTTCAAAAGCCTAATGACAAAGGGAAGAAGCTAATGGAGGAGCCTCCATCACGTGGAACTTAAGGCCTACATCAAGCTACTTCAGTTTTTGTTTTTGTTTTATTTTCTATCTTTTCAAATGTCAGTTATGTCCAATTTTTTAGAAACACCAATGTGGCATCCAGAGTTATGTAAATAGTTAAGTCATGTCAAGTCAAATATACTCCCCAATTTTTTAAGGAACTCTATCCTCATTTTATTTTAACTCAAGGATGAGTTTTTAGTTAATTGTGGAAGTATGATAAAATCATTTTTTAATGAAATGCAATATTGTATTAAAACATATCATAGCTCATGTTAAATCATTATTGATACAATATCCTAGAAGCTATGCAGCCCTATAAATACTGATACTTAGGCACACAAGTGAAAATAATTTTTGTCAACCCTTATCCAATCTCTTGTAGTTTCATTTTGTAGTTTTAGTAATAGTGTGAATGCCCACAATGTGGTGTTAAGCAGTTGAACAAAGTCTTTATTCAAGTAAATTACACGTGGGCATGGTTCATGATCAGTAATAAGGATCCAGAATGTTTTGATCATTGTAGCATTTCCTTAGTTCTTTTATTCTATTGTTACATAGCATAATTTCCCTATTTTCTTAGCTTAATCATTTATACATCAAAGTACTTTACTATTCATGCTTATTACTTGAAATAGAATGGGTATGACTAGTTTCAAGCATTTAAGTGTAATTATGTTATAACCTAGTAGTGGTCTCTCTTGATTTGCTTAGTAGTGATTCCACTTGGTAATCCTAATGACAATTACACAAGCCTAAGATGTGACTAGTAAACCAAGACTGGATACTCATCACTTTAGTATAGAATAGATTTGCATTTTGGTGTTACTTAGACTTAGAATTTAATTCCATTTTCAAAAATGATTATAACTAGTGTAGCGTCTGAAAACATCAGTGGCTAGAACACCAAGAGGTTATCAAATGCAGAACCTAACCCCGAGTCCACGGGAGGGTCGTGTTGGAGAACACAGAAATGGGGTGCCCTGAGTGGTTTGGTCGATCAATCAGGGACTTACGTGGTGTCAAATAACCATTCATAGATAATGGTTTTTAGGTGTCACATATAAGAGTTCGACATAAGTAGGTGTGCAACATGTATAACAACAAGAGAATATGAGCATAGGTGCATATGATAATACAAAGAAAGAGATATGCTAACAATTTAAAATGTTGCAAAAAAAGAATGAAATGAGAGTGTGGGTCAAGAAATGCACTACCCCAAGATTGGGGGACATGGCTTTTAATTGAATGATGTGTACAATTGGTGTGCAGCGTAGACAGAAATAGCTAGGTAGTAAGGCAATATGCTCACACTCTTTGGAGTGCTGCAAACTTGGTGTTGATGCTTGTTGGTCTGAACGTTGCTACGTTACACTTGGGAAAGTGTCACGTTCAAGCGTGGGAGTGGAATAGGGATTTGGAAGACTAATGCTAAGATTTGTCGCTCATCAACCTTCTACTGGCCAATCTTCTCTTGAAGCCCACTACCAAAGCTTAGAATGTTATTTATAGAGCCAAGGTTGGGGAAGAGATGTGGTTTGGATGCCATGTGTCCTAGGTCCCATGTAGCATGAACGTGGATGTGCCATGTTAGTGTGCTACACTCAAGGTGTGGTGCTACACTCATGTGCTGCTCTGAATGGAATAAGAATAGGAACCACAAATCTACCCAGATGTGACCATATTGGCCATACCACATGTGCCAGAATCTAAAGAATTTCCTTGTTTTACAAAAAATGCCTACAAAAAATGAAAAGTGGAGCTTGCACTCCAAGACTACATCTTCCCTTGTTTTCCAAGTAGGGTCAAGTGTAGGGACAACTTTTGGGGATCAACAAGGGTTGCAAGAAACAAAGAAAATTGTTGATCTTGGTTGTCGAGGAGATGCCATAGCAGAAATGACCATCGACGATGAGCTTTGAAACTTCTGGAGATGTCCTAAGGCTTCTTCTCAAGTGTTACGCTATCTATTCTATCTAGTGTAGCTAAGTAGTGTAGACACTAGCCTGCTACACTGTGCTATGCTACACAGCATAGCATAGCGTAGCACACCTTTGTGAATAAATTTTTCTAGAAACTGAGAGCACCACTCTAAGACCCAGCAAGGTAAGAAACTTTAACAATTGGCAATCATGCTTTTCATGTCAAAAGAGTTGAGACCTTCTGGTTTCATTCTTGAGACACTTTTGACCTTAATATCTCTGATACACTGTGCTACACTGCATAGCATAGCACACTGTAGTAGTTGAATTTGGATGAATTTCAACTTAGCCTACAATGCTTTGCCATGGGACCTTGGTCATGTTCTAAGGGCGAAGTGGGACAAGCAGCCTTGGAGGTTAAAGAATGGTCAAGTGCATTTTTCATGTCAAAACAACTTGAGGGAAGATTTTGGTATGCTGGTGCCTTGTTACGTTGTGCTATGTTGTGCAGCGTAGCACAGCGTAACACCCAAATTAGGATGACTTCCATGAAACTTGCCTTATTTTTTCATGTCACACTGATCATACTTCGAGGATGTAGTAGAACAAGCATCCTTGGAAGCCAAAGAATTGCCAAGTGCACCTTCTACGTCTGGCCCAACACTTGGGAAAATTTTAGCATCTCATGGCCTGCTACACTGTCTACACTATGCAGCATAGCATAACGTAATAGGTCAAAAATAGAAAATTTTTCGAACTATTTTGTCCATCTTGAACACTTTTGACAGCTTCTAGCTTGGAACTTGGGTGGACTAGCAACTGGGATGGCCTGGAAGATAGAAAATTTATCAAATAGTATGATCCATCCCCAATGCTCTGTTTGTGCAAACTGGCCTTGTCATTGGGTGCTATGTTGACTATGCTGAGGAATGTAGCAGATAGACCTAGAGAAAAATTTGCAAGAATTTTGACTTTTGGGGTGCCATGCAATCTGTGCGGCCTATCATAGCACCACATTTGGAGATTTCACCTAGGTCTCAATGCTTGAACAAATCTGGCACTGAGTCATAAGAGCTCAAAATTGATGGTGTTTCACTGGCCCCTCTTTGTCAACATCTAGAGGATTTTTCCAAGAGACGTTGACAAAGAATATGAAACACCATGATGACCATGACATCAATACCATTCGTCAGTGCCTGCTTAGATGATGCTTTGCTATGCTTGAGAGTGCTAGGAAAGTGAAGTATGATAGAGAATAGGGGACGAGTTTGAGGAGATCGGGTTAGGAAAAAAGTGTAGGATGCGATGCCATGAGAACTGTTGCCATAGTGTGATCCCTCATCGGAGTGCTTATTAGAGAGTTAGCATGCATGGGTGTCTTTCCCCTTTGGATTTCGACCTCTCATCGGAGTGCTTAGAGATGGTCGATACAAGGCTGAGATGGTTGCAAGGTAGTGAGTGTGCAATTTGACTTGGGCACTTGTCTTATTTGATTCCTTTTATATTTTCTTTTCTTCTTTCTCTATTTTTTTTGCTTGCTTCTATTTTTTCAAGAAATTGAACACCCATATCCATCTGAAGGTAACTGTGTCATCACTGTAGGATAGGTGTTTCCTCCTTAGGATGAGTTGTGTTACATCAATGTGGGGCTTTGACCTAACTACAGAGGCTTCCCATGGGACAAGTTGCATTACGTCCATCATGGGCCTGGTGGTTGAGCATTGGAAAGGGTTGCATGTGTATTGGAGAAGCTTGTGAGGGAATACTAGAAATTGCAAAGGGAGAAAATAGAGGTTAGGTTTGTTGAACAGATGTGAGGACATGCACTCTCGAGTAGCTAGGCTAGTCGACGCAGGTACTTTGGAACAATGTAGTTTCCTACTCTCATGGTAAAATGTATTCTTGATCGGAGCCATCCTAGCCTTATCCTGCAAACATAACAGAAAGAGAACTAGAAAAATGATCATTATGTGAAATGAAGACGAAGTCTGGTCCACTCATGACACCGCAAGAGCTACGGATGTGAAATGTCCAAAGCAAGAAGGCCAGTGCAGGTGATGGTGATGGAAAGTTAAAAAAACTCCAATAGCCACACCAAAAGTGAGCACTCAAGAGGCTAGGAGCAATGATGATGTAGGTGCTTAGTAATCCCCACCACACACAAGATCAAGGGAATTTAGCTACAGGGTGAGAAGCCTAGTTGCTGAATGTTCTTTCAGACTTAGATGATGGTGAGGGCTGGAGGATGGCGACATTGTGGCTGGGCCACAATAGTGTTGGGACTCTAGTGGGAAGTGCTGATGAAGAAAAATATGACCAAGATGATTGACGATGGTTGCAGTAGCTCTAGAAGGTTAACAAGATGTCAAACGACATCTCTAGAAGATCAGCAAGATGCTAGGGATGATGACATTGCAAATGTCCTAGAGGGTGTTTCCTTGACGTTGTGAATTTCATTATGGAACTGCAATGTCCCACCCTGCATTGCCTGAGATGGGGAATATTCTCGCTTGCTTGTTTACCAGGTCACGTATGTTGAACCAGAGAGGTTGCGTTGCAAACCCAATTTTAGGTCTTGGTAGACCATCAGATATGCTAGCTTAAGGTCCCAACAGACTGTGGTCCCCACTTAAGGTCCAGGTAGACCCTACTATGCTAGTTTAAGATCCTAGCAGACTGTTATGTGCTAGTTTAACATTGTAGTGGATGGGGAATGGCCAGTTTAAAGTCATAGTAGACCATTCTGTGGGTGCTAGTTTCATGTCATGGCCCAAAGACATGTTGTACTAGTTTAACATCATGGTAGACGATTTGTACTAGTTTTACATTATAGCGGATGATCCTATGCTAGTTTAATGTCATAATGGATGATTCTGTGCCAGTTTAACATCATAGTAGATGATTCTGTGCAAGTTTAACATCATAGCGAATGATTTTATGCTAGTTTAACATCCTGGCAGATGGTTCTGTGCTAGTTTAACATCATAGCGGATGATTTGCTTACCTTGGTTTATATCTGGTGCAACATTGCATGTTAGGCATAGTAGGGTTTTAGGTACAGATGATTGATAGGATTTGGAAACTTGTTGCCATATAAGTCAGCCAACTTGAATGCTCCATTCTCATATGCCTTTATGACCAAAAAGGACCCTTCCCAGTTGGCTGAGAATTTGTTCATAGGCTCCTGAATGGCCTTGAGGACTAGATCCCCTTTTTTGATCAACATTGGTGTAGATTGCAATGATGTTTCTACCATTTCTTGTCGTGAGATCACTCAATACGGTTAAGCATTTGGATGCGCTCCTCTTCTGTAGAGTCGAGATTAGCAATTCTTGACTCATTGCTTTGAGCCTCATCCATAAAGTTTGAGAGGATTATTTGGAGTGATAGGACCTACAATTCAATAGGTAACACCATTTCAGATCCATATACAAGACTATATGGGGTTTTACTTGTGGTAGTTTTGCATGTTGTGCGATAAGCCCACAACACATAGAGGAGTTGCTCATGCCATTGTCACTTGCTACTACTGAGTGTCTTTTTCATGAGGTTGATAATGGCTTTATTAGTGCCTTCTTCTTGGTCATTGGCTTAGGGATAATATGAGAATGAAAAAGAATGTTTAATGTCGAGATTTTTGCAAAAGGATTTAGTTTCCATGCTACTGAAATGGGGCTTGTTGTTTGTAATGATAGTCATAGGAAGGCCAAATCGAGTTACTATATTGTCCAAGATGAATATACATACCTGTTGAGATGTAGTCTTCCTAAGGAAAATAGCTTCTACCCACTTAGTGAAGTACTCAGTTGTAGTAATAATGAAGCTATGCCCTGTGGAATACTTGGACGTTATGGGTTCTATGATGTCTAGTCCCCAACATTGAAAAGGCCATGTGATTTGCATGGTATGCAACTCAGTAGGTGATACATGTATTAGGTTCCCATGGTGTTGACATACATCACATGTTCTAACCTTAGAGATGCAATTGTGCTTCATATAAGGCTAGTAGTAGCCCAGTTGCCTAATTTTTGTCGCCATAGCTCTAGGAGCTATGTGCCCTCCACATAGTCCCTCATGAACTTGATTAACAATTTTTTGTGCTTCATTCCCACTAACACAAGCTAGCAATATCTCGTCATAAGATCGTTGACATAAAGCACTGTCTCCTACAAGGACATACTAATGTGGTCATTTCCATATTGTGTCCCTTTGGGTAGGTGTCAGGCTATGTGGAGGCTCACCATGTTGGAGGTATGTCTTAACATCATCATACCATTCTTGGGCATGTGCCACATTTATAGACGCGATGTTTGCTATGTAAATGATAGGGTTAGAGCATCTCACTATCAAAGTAGGAAAGGTAGCAAACATGGTGGCATTCTTAAAGTTAAGGTGGCTAATGCATCAGCTATGGTGTTTTCATTGCGGGGTACATATTGCATGTGTAGGGTTGTAAACTACTTTAATAAGTATTTCACCAAATCACAGTAAGGCTACAAATGTTGTGCCTTGTAGGCATAGACCTCTCTGTGACTTGGTTAATGACTAATTGCAAATCACCTCGAATTACTAAGTTTTGGATTCCTGACTCTAGAGTTGCTAGAATGCCCCTAAGGAGACCCTTGTATTCTACTACATTGTTTGTACAAATAAATATGAAGTGATATGTGAAAGGTTGGATCTTTCCAGAGGGAAATTTGAGAATAGCAGCAGCATTGCCACCTTGTGACGTTGAGGCACCGTCAAAATGTAGAATGGCTTCAAAATCTACAGGTACTGGGCTTATGCTACTAACGCATTCATCTAGAAATTTAGGTTCTATTATTACCTGGTCATTGGTGGGTGAAGCCGTAAGTTACGTAGCTATCGCTTGACCCTTTATAGATGACTGTGCTACGTAGTGTAGGTCAAATTTTGTAGTTATGGTTTTCCACTAGGCTATCCTGCTACTTTTGTATGTATTGGTTGTAATGGCCCTAAGTATGTTATTTTTGTAGATGATATTTACTTGGCTATGAAACAAATAATCTCTCCATTTTTAAGCGTGAATACTAAAGTAAGGCAATTCTTTTCTACATCATTGTATTTTGCTTCATAAGCTATCAACACATAACTTAGGTAGTAGATAGGAATTTTAGAACCATCACCCCTCTTTTGATAGAGCAAAGTAGTAATGGACATGTCTAAGGTGCACGATAAATGTAAAAAGGCTTATCTCTTTGTGGAGGGTAAACCGTAGGAAGATGAACAATTTCTTTCTTTAAGTTATCAAATGCTTCTTGGCGTTGATTTGTCCATTCAAAGTTAACTTCGTTTTTAAGAAAGTGTTGCATTGGATGCAATTTATCTGTTAGCCTTGTGATAAACCTTCGTATGAATTGTATCTTGCCTTGCAACTTGTGCAATTCCTTAAGGTTTGTAGGTGGTGTTAAGTTAACAATGTTTTTGGTTTTATCAGGATCTACTTGTATCCCTATTTCTGATACTACAAAGCCTATCATGCATCAAATTTTGACTCCAAAGACACATTTTTTGGGATTGAGGCGGAGGTCATGCCTACAGCAACATTGAAGGACTAGGTTCAGGTCATTTCCATGATTAGGAGATTTCTTAGATTTAACTGCTATATCATCCACATAATCATTTAATCGTTCCAAAAGATAGTCATTGAAAATGTAAGTCATTGCTCATTGATATCTTGCTCCAGCATTTTTTAGCCTGAAGAACATCATCATGTAATAGAAGGTTCCCCAAGGGGTCATGAAGGTGGTGGCCAATTGATGTTCTGGGTTTATGCGAATTTGATTGTATCCCAAGAATCCATCCATGAAGGATAGTAAAGCATGGCCAACGGTAGTATCAACAAGTTGGTCGATATTGGGCAAGGGGAAATCATCCTTAATGGTTGTCTTATTCAAATCTCGAAAGTCTATATAGATTTGTATGCCCTCAATTTTCTTGGGGACGACTACGATGTTTGATAACCAGTTCGCATAATTGATCACCCAGATAATCCAACTTGATAAAGCTTGGTGATTTCATCACGCATAGCTAATGCAATTTATGGTTTGATTTTGCAAGCTTTTTGTTTGACTGGATTAACGCATGAATCTAGGATGATATTGTGCTATATTTTGCATGGGTCTAAGCTCGGCATATCTTCATATGACCATGCAAAAACTTTGATATTATCATTGAGGACTTTAGAGATATTGTGTTGAACCTGTGGCTCTAGTAGAGAGCTAACCTTTGACGTTCTTGCCTCACCTCTGGATGTAGTCATGGGAATTTTGATAAGAGGGTCCTTAGTTACATCACCAGCTTCTATGTCTAAGGCTTGGACCAGATGTTTGGGCTAGTCCAGGGATGTTTCTAAGGATGCTATGTTGGTGTCAAAAGCGGGTGATTCGAAGTCTACAAGCTCTATGTTCAAACGTCTCATAAATCTTCCATGGGGTCTTGTCAGAATTAAGGGAAAATGGAGATCATCGTGCGTAGCCATTTTTCCAAACACTCCTGCAAAAATAAGCAAAGAAAAAAGACGTCAAGTGATACCTACTTAACATAGCAACATAAAGTGACATGTATGCAAGCTAATTATGCAATGTTACAAAATTGCAAGTTTTAGGTCTTAGCGGACCATGACCATGCAAACTATATTTCAAAATTGCTAGTTTAAGGTCTTAGCATACCATCACTATGATTATAGTATAAAGGAAATTCAAAAATTGCCAGTTTAAGGTCATAGTAGATTGTCATTATGCTTATAGAATGAGGAGTTAAATCAAATGTTAAACATTTTTTTTGGACATTTATGTGCTACGTTGCAGGGAACATGGGGTGTCCCACGTTATGCGTAGGACATGGGATGTCCCATGTTACATGCGGGACATTGGATGTCCCAAAAAAGTAACATGTTCTATAACCCAGAAGGGTATAAATAGGGATTTACCCATGGTAAACCTGTCATTTTCATTGTCAGAGTTAATAGCCTAGAGTGTAGCATGATTTAGAGAGAGAGTGTAGCAGTTGTAGCGTAACCATCGACAGGCCCAAGTTTGATGTCAAGACAATGGTGCATAGGAGTGAGCGTAGACATTACGGTCTCTTCAATGTGGACGAAGGGGAGCACACCTTGCGACGGCTCCCTAGAGCATGGATCAAAGAATAGTAGGAGGCATTATCTGCCCAGTAAGCTGCTATGCTTCCTTTGGTTGTGTTACACATTTTTGTTTATTGTTCTTATTTTTTTTTATTTTTACGAAAATGTTTTTGCCACTATCTCCATCATGGCTACCGTGCCCTGATTGTCGTGACTGCTATTGCCACTATGTCATGGCTATTGTTGCCATGGTTGTGATTACTGCTACAACTATGCCGTGGTTGCTACTGCTGCCATTGCAGCTACCACCATGGTTGTGAGGTCGTGACCATGGAAGCCATTGCTGTGATCAGGGTGATGTACCTATATTTTTTTTTGAAGTAAGGGTTTACAGCGTTTTGGGTAGCATAGCATGTGTGGGGAGGTTTTTTCTTACATTCCACGCAGTGGAACAGGGCAGGGGCTTTGCAAATGTTCTATATTTTTATTTAAGTCATGTCACCTTTGATAGTGTAACTGACAAGCTATGTTGCATTTTCGGTGCTTGTTACACTATGTGGGGTGTAGTTGTTATGCTGCACATAACGTAGCTGCTACATTGTGCATGATGTAGCTGTTATGCTGCATAGGGTGTAGTCGCTACGCTATGCATGACACTGCCGCTACACTACACAGGGCATAATTGCTACACTGCTATGTTGCATGTGATGTAGCCGCTACTCTGCTACACTATGCGTGATGGAGCCACTGCGTTGCATCGAGCATAATCACTACACTAAGCATGACATAGCTGCTACATTGCGTAGGGCATAGTTGCTACGCTATGCATGACGTAGCTGCTACACTATGCATGTGGGGCATAGTTGCTATGCTGCACAGCTATGCATGATGTAGCCGTTATGTTGTGCATGTAGGGCATAGTTGCTACGCTGTGCATGACATAGCCGCTATGTTACGCATGCGAGGCATAGCTGCTACGCTGTGGGATGAATACTTGGAAAAATACTGGTTCACTTGATAGTACCATGGGTGTAATGTCTCATACTTAGAAAAATATTTATATAAGGGGCTACTACACTATACAGTAGTGTAACTGACACTTAGAAAATTTTTCAAGAAACTTTGTGAACTAATGTTTTTGGTTGTGCCATGCAGGGTTATGTTAAAATCAATCTTGATCGTAATCAAGTTAGTAGGGGTTCTAAGTTGCCTAAGTGCCTCTATGGCTAATGTCCCCCCTCTCCATGCACGAGTAAGGGACTAGGCAGTTTAGTTCTGAGAAGGCACATAGGAATTTTTGGAGTTCCTACTACATCATTTCAGTGTAATAGTATGGTCACACTTGTCAGCTAAGACAACTGGTGTTTTGGTTGAAACATTATCGCCTAGGGTGAACTGAGGCATCTTGAGATTCATGATTGATGGATCCATTGAAAAAGAAGTGGTAGGAGGCTCAAGTCAATGTCCAAAAGGCTTGAGACTCCTATCTTGGATTTGGGCCATGCCTAAATTTAAGTGCTATCACAAGTACAACACATTGTTCATCGCTCGCAATATGGACACCTTCTTTCAGAACCCACTTGGGACCGTCTACTGTGCTGGCAAGTGAGTTCTATGAAGATAATTAGACATGTTATATCATTTAGCTTGTATATGTTGGAATGCTTATTATGTTATATGGGTTGCCAAATTTGTGATTGACAAGGATGGCCTCCATGATAAAGAGGGGGCATTAGCATTGGCTCAAACAACTCTACAAGAGTTCTCTTCTACTGAGAACGTGTGTGCCAGGGTCATAGAACAACTTGGGGCCAATTTTAAAACCTATCCAACCAAATATTCTAAGTTCTATCTAAAGTGTGAGGAACTCAAGTGGTTGGATGACGAATGGACATCTTGTCAAGTACCCACCATAGAAGAAGTTCTAGTGAAAATACCACCGTTTTCCATGCCATTCACACTAGGTGAGTTAGGTTATGCATTTGTTGTCATGTGCTCTTGATTGATTAATTTTGTTACATGTTTGGCTAATTTAATTCTTGATTATTGTAGTGCTAACCAAGTCCAAGGAGGTTATGGTAATTACCTTAGGACGTGATGAAACTAACCTCTTTTTAAAGTATGGTGATGTGGATGAGTCCCAACGTTGGCTGTGTAATGGGGCTCTAGCCACAATTGTTTAGAAGGTCTAGAAGGCTGGGCTCATGGACCTCTTTTTGGTTGTAAATTCTAGCATTCCTACTACAGAAATGCTCATCCTTGTCAATTCTTTTACATAAAGTGTTGACCATTTTGCATGTGAGTTGACAATGTGTGGGTGGTGTTTGAAATTATCGACAACCATTTTTCAGATCTTTTCAACATCCTTTCTGATGGTTTACCTGTGAGACAGAAGACTGTCAAAGATGTACACCATTGAGGGGAGATAGAATGGCTAGGGACGAACAAAGATCACAAGGGAATTTACATGAACAAGGTTAAGTTAGATGTAGCCTAAGGGATTTACGCTGTCTTCCAAGCTCATGCCTTTTCCAAGCTACTTTCCCAAGGAAAGATTATTGGGGTAGAGCCATCCTAGATCATGAGAGACGTAATGGAAGAGGGAACACATTATAATTGGGCTAGGTACCTTTCAAAAGGCTTGCAGTCCAAAATGGTTAGGCTTTGTGACAAGCTTGACACACGTTTCAATGTGCATTTTACCTTTTTTATAGCTTGTCTATGATGGTTTGTCAAATTCTTAGTGGTTCGGGAGAATGCAATCTAGGTGTTACAGGATCGTACCTAGATATCCAAACCATGGATCTGCTAGGTATTTCTCACCACTCGATCTCAGGACCCTCCAAAAGCTATCAAGGAGTCCTTTTCAATAACAACGAAGGATTGGGTGGGACCATATTTTCATGCACAAGACAGCTTTGGAGAGGCCCCTTCAGTAACACAGGCAATGCAGTGAGGGGAACATGCCTTATTGCATAAATGATAAAGTCAAAGTTGCAACTTAAGAAGGCTCGTCCTATAGAAGAGCCTCCACGTATAAGTGAGGAAAGGGGCAAAAGATTATGAATCAAAGTTTGTAATGTGCAATCTACGCTTATTGGTGAGTATTCCTTAGCTATCTTGCTCACTACTTTTTCCCTTTCATGCACATGTTGGGCTAGCATCTTAACTTGGCTTATGTTTAGTAGATGAAGAAGAAGTTCTCGCTCCTGAGGAAGAGGCCCCTACTATGGAAGAAGAGGAGGAGGCCCCTATTGTAGAGGAGGAGGCCCCTGCCATAGAGAAGGAAGCCCCTACCACAAAAGAACCATTTACAGACTGTGCCCCAGAACCTGAGGGGCACATGATAGTTGAAGATGTTGTCATACTTTTAAGGCAGTTTGAGGAAGAAGGGCTATAGTTTAAGCCAGTGAGTTTGATGATTTGTTTGACACTATGTCGATGGATGATCCCCCCGCTCTCACCCCTAAGGATTTGCTAGGTAGGAGCTTTGCACTATCATTTATGTTACTTCTCACTTTTCCTTTTCTCTTCTTCATAAGGCTAACATGCTTTATTACATAATGGGCACTACTTCTACTATGGACCCTGAGTCTTCCTCTTCATTTTACCTACAACCATGGATAGAAACCCTGGATAAATTTACTTTTATGGAAAGGATAGTTGATGATATGATTGACCACTTAAGATAAATCGACCCCGAGATAGGTGTGTTTGAACTACGACGTTTGCTCTTTATGTTATTATATTTTTTCCATCATCTTATAATTAATGCTTCCTTATGTTTGATATAAAATTTTCTTGACTTAAGTGGGACCCAAAATAGGCTGTGCTTGAACTCCCTTTGAAGCTAGCTGAGGTGCCTCATCATATATACGATGAGGCAAGCAAATGTGCACTATACTCAACACGATCCTTGTGGGAGTGTAGACGCGTTAATGAAGACCTTTGGAAAAGGGTCTAGAAACTTGAAAAAGAGAAAGCAATTCAAGCAGTTGAGTTGGAAGATTTGCAGTTAAGGAATGAGTTCTTAATGGCTCATGACACTTCTAATGGTAGCTGGTGTATAGCCATAATTCATTATGCTAGATACTGGTTGGCCGTACAAGGCAAAAATGAGGCTACTCGTGAAGTAATTGAACAACGTTTGCAAATGGATCTGTTGGCCCAAAAAAATCAAGATTGGAAGGATTACAGTGCCAAAGTGTACGAGTGGAGGCAGGAACAAAAAAATCATAAACACATGTATAAGATGGAATGTGCTACTTATCGCTAGACGTATAGGGATGTATCTGAAGAATGTCATATTTGTGAGCTGTTTCTCGATGTAATTGGCGCTACTCGAGCCTACGATAAATTTGCAAAGCATGTAGTGGTAAGTGAATCTCCTAAGAGAGAGATGACATTACCTTTTGGGGAGACCACTACTGCCACCTTTTCCCTAGGACCACCTGCCTACATGGCTATGGAGAAAGGGAAGATTGTGGCTGACGTTGATCTAGGAGAAGAGGATTGGGCCAATTTAACAGAGGAAGAAATTCTATGACACCTAGCATCTGGCCTTGACAAAATACCTCCAGAGATGGATGCAGGCCCATCTTAGGTAGCCAAGCTTTGCTTTATTGTAGTTTATTTGGTGAGAGCCTTATGCATTTCCCTTTCTCACTCGTTGATGCATTACTTTATTCTTGATTCATGTAGGATCCAAATGAGAATGTGGGACCTAGTGGGGCAGCAGACAAAGGCACTGACGAAGATCCATAGCCTATTGAAAACATTTTTTTCTTTGAAATATAACCCTTGTTGTTAGGAAAAGTTGCCACTCTAAGTATGAGCTCAAGTTTGGACTGTATATATTTGTAGTTTAATGAAATTTGAGATGCTTATCTTATTTTCTTTGGTTAATATTTTTTGTTGATGTACTTGGGCCTCTTATGGGCCCCATGCTATAGTTTAAGGCCATTTCAGGCCATGGCTAGTTTAAGGCCATTTTGGGCCATCGCTAGTTTAGGGCCATTTCGGGCCCAGGGGTAGTTTAAGGCCATTTCAGGTCCAAGGGTTATAGCTAGCATGAAAAGTAACGCAATGCAAACTTGAAACTATAAAAACAAGAAATTGTACAAATAAAGATGTAAAAAATAAATAAAAGATGCTCGCAGTAACTTGGCGATGGGCCCTAATTGTGCAATTGTTTCCTAACCCGGTGTAGGTTAGGTGAGGCATATGGCCTAGAAGACTTAAGATGATATTCTTCTAAGTTGTCATCTACCATTTGAAAGGGTAATTCGGCCCACATGGTTTCTTCATGTAAGTTGGTGGTTTTGGCCAACTCATTGGCTGAACATCGAATTTTAGTATGGATGGGTGATACGTCTTTGGAGATTTTTATCTCTGATCCTTGCTCTACGTTTATATTGTTTATAGCCCGAGGGGCTATGTCATCACCAAAGATCACCGCCTCTCCACCCGCATAGGGTAGGTGGATTTCTTGGTGTAGAGGTGAGGAGACAACCCTTAATTGGGCTAACCACGATCTTCCCAAGATCAAGTTAAACTCGAGCATCTCCTCTACCATGATAAATTTTGCATTGGTGGGAAACTAGTCCCCTACCACAAAATTAATAGTAACAGTTCCCTTAACCATGAAACATGCCCCGTTGAATGAATTTAAATAGGAAATCACCATGGGCATGATTTGATCCACAAGGTCCAACTTGTCAACAACGAGGAATGGGATCACATTAGTTGTAGCTCCATCATCAATGTGCACCGTACGAATCTTGTAATGGCTTACACGGATCATTATAAACATGGGGGCAGCTATTACCTAACCCTTTTTAGGGTCAGCTTTAATGTCTTTGTCATGAAAACCTAGATGAGTTGGCTAGGGTTCTGCCACCATAGATGGAAGCATAACAGAATGGATGGCTCTCTCCTCAGCTAGCATGTTTTCACTAATAGGGATAGATGCCAACATATGAACCAAAGCCTCACGGTGGGCTGTGGAAGTTATTATTAAATCATACAGGCTTAGCATTGTATTTTTTTGTTTCAAAGCTTGTCTAACCTATGAAAGTGCATCTACAAAGTCCTACCCACTATTTGGTTGTTTACCGATTTTCACTTCTTCTATACCCCCTAAAAGATGAATCTCTTAAGGAGGCATGGCTTTGGACTGAACAATGACCTTTTTTGGATCAGGGAGTGATAATTTCATATGTATGTTGATGAGGAACAAGGTACCCCTACGCTCAACCATACGAATACAAGCGTTTCACACATGATTCGGAAAATTCCAAGGACTAAGTGCCTATGCACCTTTGTGGAACAAGGATGGGTTGGTTGATCGTTGTGTTCCCAAACTTACTTGTATGTCATGATTGTATGGTTAAGTAAGCTTGAGGCATATGATTTTTATAGCTTTTATGTTTTTATGTCATACTGCTAATAAGGGAGGAGAGAGAGAGAGATAACTAAGTGACTAATTTAACTTAACTACTGATTAACTAGGCTTTAAACTAATCTTAACACCAGTATCCGTTCTCACTTGCCATAGACATCCTGAATTAGCACAACACTCCTGTGATTACCAAATGCTAATCGTTACTGGATTACCAAGTGTTACATGCATGCTCGAAGTGATCGTAGTATGTGTGCTAATAATAGAAATGTAAAGTGCATAAAATAAAATAAAATAAATGTATAAGAAAATAAAATATAGGAAATGAGTAAGAAAAAAAATCTCAAGTGTTGCAAGGATGAATCCAAGAGATCATCTTTATTGCTATACACAAGGTGTGCTTAGGTACATAATGCTCGAATAAAGATCCGTCCACACTTAGACCTCCCACTGCAGGCACTTGGAAAACACTCTAACTTGACTCCTAAAAGACTTCTAAAAGACTTTCCTAAGACTCTCTTTCCAGATTTCTTTTTCTTGAATTCCTCCTATTGTGTTTCTGGGCACTGTATTTATAGGCTTGGGAGCAACTACTCTAATAATTACAAAAACTGCCACTCTAATTTTAGAGAAACTGCCCCTTTAATTTTAGAGAGAAACTGCCACTCTAATTTTAGAGAAACTGCCACTCTAATTTTAGAGAAATTGCCCCACTAATTTTAACCACTCTAATAATTAGAGTAACTACTCTAATAATAACCACTCTAATAATTAGAGTAACCGCCCTAATAATAAGCACTCTAATTATTAGAGTAACTACGCTAATAATTACCACTCTAATTATTAGAGTAACCACTCTCATCATACCCACTCTAATAATTAGAGTACTCGCTCTCATCATATGTCAATACCAGTGTCTTTTGATGATGAGGTCATAGAAATTACTGACAAAGGGGTCGACTTCAGGGGGCCCAATGCATTGCATTCTCTAGCCAACTTATCTGCTAGGCGTTTGTCACGTTTCCTTGGATGAGAAGGCTGCAATGTAGTTCCTACCACTGGACTTTGAATAGGGGATGAATGTGTATGCTTTGGTACCCTTATAACGAAGGGTGCCTATGTTGTTGGGGTAGTGTGTTGAGGAACCTTTACTATGAAAGGGGTAACGGGCCCCTGTGATGACATCTTAATGAAAAAAAGGGATTGTGGCTAAAGTTTTGTTAAAGCCTTAGCACTCGGAGAAGGTGCATGAACCAAAAATCTCTTGTGTGTGGACTCCATATTATCATCAACACTAATAGCATTAATAGTATAGCCTATGCTATTGGTGTTCAATGGGTCTTTGTACACATTCTTCGACTAGTTTTCAGGTTGGATAGGACTAGTTTCATCAAGGACCAACTTGCCTTGATCGATCATTTGTTGAATGTCATCTTTTAATGCTAGGCAATAGTTGGTATCATGATGACATAATTGATGGTAGTTATAGAATTTTTCGAGCCTAAAATTTTTAGGCATAGGAGGCTCATTAGGTGTGGCTACAGAGGGATCACAAAGGAGTTCACAATACCTCTTGTGATGCTTGCAAGTCTTCATTGACATTTGCTTACACTGAATGTGCCTAGCATTCAACAGTTGGTCCAACAGCTTTGATAGCTTAATTGGCAATGGAGTATACTTGGATCGATCCTTACGTTCAAAATTTGGCCTTAGCATAGCTTGTGTCGTGGCTATTGATGCTGCAGGTTGGCTAACCCCTATGTTGCTAGAGCTTCATGCTTTGGTAGCAGTGGTTGTGGTTTTTGGCACTTTAGCAGGATATTTGTTGTTGGGCTTAGTTTCATTGGCCATAGTAGCCACAGTGGCCTTTCCCTTCTCTTTTTCTTTCTTTACATGCGCATTTTTGTAAGTCACGTAGGTTGGGTCTTTACTTGCTTCTGCTGCATCTTGTATACTTTTTGTTTGCGCAAAAGCTTAACTAAGGAAACATGGCACTAAGTAATATACCTTAGATTTGATGAAATCATTTATAGCCCCTTTAAAGATAGCAAATAAATGTGATTCGGTGATCAATTCACAAATTTCATTCAAAGTGGCACTCCAGCGTTGTATAAATTTTTGAATGGGTTCTAATGGTTCTTGCTTAATGTTCATAAGTTGATCTAAGGTAACTTCCAACTTCAAGTTATACTTGAAGTGAGTCAAAAATTGGCTCAACAACTCTTCTAAGGTTGAAATTGACAAGAGAGGAAGTGTGTGGTACCAATCCAAAGCCTTAATAATCAATGACATGGAAAAAACACGAATAATTGCATGCAGCCATGATTGTAATAACAGGGACTCAGATCTGAAAGTAACAAGATGGGCATTTGGATCACCCTCTCCATTGAATTTCGTGAACTGGGGGAGTTGTACCTTAGGAGGTTATGTAAGTTGAGGAAAAAGAGGGCTAATGGGGACATCGTGATAAAAATCCATGACTGGGACTATTTTAGAACTAGCATCTTTAAGCTTCTTAACTTCATCCATGAGGGTCTGGATAAGTTGAAAGGCTTGGTCTAGTCCTGGGGGTGTTATGGGAGGTTGCACGAATTGGAATGCTTGTGGAGCTACTAGAGCAGCCATCATTGGAGGTGTTGTTGGTGTAGCAACCAGTCCCATTGGAGGCACTTTTGGAGTTGCTCCTACTACTGGGATCACCTAAGTGACCCATAGCCTAGTGGGTGGTACTGTTGGGGTGGCTACCATTGGTGGTGTCATGGGGATGGTTACGTGTCCAGTTGTTGGAGCAGCCCATAGCCCTGTGGTTTGTTGTACCATGTCTAACACTTGATACATGTGGCATTGCACATATTGTGGCATCTGAGACACTTGAACTGTAGGAAAAGATGTTGTTGTCCACCATGCAGTTGAGGTTGGGCTTGCTACTGATGGTGGAATGGGTACAGAAGAGGTAATCGAAGTAGGACTTATATATGGTTGTGATGTGGGCATGGTATGCACATAGGGTAGTGTAGGTGTCACAGACGTTGGTTGTGCAACTTGAACGGACTGTGAAGGAATGATAAAGGGGAATGAAGTCGAAGGCCCTACATGCTATTGTGATGATAGCATTTGATGACTACCCATCACCAAGGAGGGTTTGGGATGTGGCAGTGTCATGGCATCACAAAGAAGCGAAAGATTATGACTGGTATGAACAAAAGACAGAAGTAGATTGAGAAGTTATGGTATAGATGGGGCCACCATCCTTAGAGTGAGATTCTAACTCCTCTTGCCCATCATGAAGAGGTTCATCATAGTGAGATGTTGTGTCCCGTTCTCTTAATCCACCCAATTATATAAGTTGGTTTAAAAGCCATTAAAACATTTCAGTGAGTGGGATGATGGTCTCAGAAGTAGGAAGGAACTCCCTTCCGTTCTGGTGGATAATTTCAAAATTATGCTCTTCCTCAAATTCATGACGATCTAATGGTAGGCTTGCTTGGATCTTTGCACATAATAAGTTGTATCGCTCTTTGTCACTAGGCATACGTTCAAGTAATTAATGTTGCAGTTGAAGAGACTACCATGGTATCCGTACTGGGCTAAGTGGTAGCTCGTGATCCATCCCATGTTGTAGGGGATGAGCTATTTCTAAGTCCAAAGTCATAGGCAAGTGTTAGGTGGATTCATTCTTGTTAGGAGAGGAATGGTAACCTTTGAGCTAACATGCCTAAATAGCTAGAAATAAGAAAGTCTGAAGGAACTACAAAAAATAGTAGTTTACACTATTATGCTACACTGGGGGGAATTGCTATGTTGGAGAAAAGTGTTATGCTGCAGGTGTTATGCTATTCATGCTACACTATGTGAAACAGAGATAATGTAACACAATAGAAAATGCTAGGCTTTTTGTCCTATGAGGTTCCAATGGAACCATCAATAGGGACCAATCTACACTGATGTAGACGTAGACCACTTATGCGCTGACCTAAGAGCCAACTACTATCGTACCAAGTCCACAATGGCATTATGTCTATGCTAGCTTGTTGCTACTGATGAGGGTGTAGAAAGCATGTAATACTACCCATAGCACATAGAATGGAGGTTCAAGCCCTTCTTCTAGCGCCAAAAAAACTATAGCATTTGAAAACATTAGTGGCTGGAACACCGAGAGGTTATCAAGTGCACAGCCTAACCCTGAGTCCATAGGAGGGTCATGCTAGAGAACACGGAAACGTGGTGCCCTGAGCGGTCTGGTCAATCAATCATGGACATACGTGGTGTCAAATAACCATTCATGGATAATGATTTTTAGGCATCACGTCTAAGAGTTTGGCATAAGTAGGCGTGAAAAATTTATAACAACAAGAGAATATGAGGGTAGGTGCATAATAAAATACAAAAAAAAAGGTATGCTAACAATTTAAAATGCTATAGAAAAAGAATGAAATGAGAGTGTGGGTCAAGAAATGCACCACCCCAAGATTGGGGGACATGGATTTTAATTGAATGATGTGTACAATTGGTGTGCGGCATAAACAAAAATAGCTAGGTAGCAGGGCAATATGGTCATGCTCTTTGGAGTGTTGCAAACATGGTGTTGATGCTTGCTGGTTTAAATGTTGCTACGTTGTGCCCAGGTAAGTGTCATGTTTAAGTATGGGAGTGGAACAAAGATTTGGAAGACTGAAGCTGAGATTTTCCACTCATCAGCCTTCTACTCACCAATCTTTTCTTGAAGCCCATTGCTAAAGCCAACCCTTAGAATGTTGTTTACTAGGGTATTTATAGAGCCAGGGTTGGGGGAGAGATGTGGTTTGGATGCCATGTGTCCTAGGTCCCACGTAGCACGAACGTGGATGTGCCACGTTGGTGTGCTATGCTCAAGCTATGGTGCTACACTGATGTGCTACTCTAAATGGAACAAGAACAAGAACCACAAATCTACCCAGTTGTTACCATATTGCCCATATTGCATGTGCCAAAATCTAAAGAATCACCCTGTTTTACAAAAAATGCCTACAACAAATGCAAAGTGGAGCTTGCACTCAAGGACTATGTCTTCCCTCCTTTTCCAAGTAGGGTTAAGCATAGGGACAACTTTTGGGGATCAACAAGGGGTGCAAGAAATAAAGCAAACTGCTGATCTTGGCTATCAAGGAGATGCTAGAGTAGAAATGACTGTTGACGATGAGTTTTGAAACTTCTAGAGATGTCCTGAGGCTTCTTCTCAAGTGTTACACTATCTACACTGTCCAGCGTAGTCAAGTAGCATAAACACTGGCCCGCTATGCTATGCTACACTACACAGCGTAGCACACCTTTGTGAATAAATTTTGTTAAAAACTAAGAGCACCACTTTGAGACCCAGCAAGGTAAGCAACTTGAACAATTAGCAATCATGCTTTTCATGTCGAAAGAGCCTAAGGCCTACTAGTTTTATTCTTGAGACACTTTTGACCTTGATATCTCTACTACGTTGTGCTACTCTGCACAACATAGCACAACGTAGTACCTAATTTTGGACAAATTTCAACTTAGCTTGCAATGCTTTGCCATGGGACCCTAGTCATGTTTTGAGGGTGAAGTGGGATAAGTAGCCTTAGAGGTCAAAGAATGATCAAGTGCATTTTTCATGTTAAAACAACTTGAGGGAATATTTTGGTATGCTGGTTCCTTGCTATGCTGTGCTCTGTTGTGCAGTGTAACATAGCGTAGCATCCAAATTAGGATGAATTTCATGAAAATTTCCCTATTTTTCCATGTCATACTAATCATACTCCAAGGATGCAGTAGGACATGCATCCTTGGAAGCCAAAGAATTGCCAAGTGCATCTTCTACGTCTAGCCCAACACTTGGAAAAATTTTAGCATCTCATGGCCTACTACACTGTCTACATTGTGTAGCATAGCATAGCATAATAGGTCAAAAATAGAAAATTTTCTGAACTATTTTGTCCATCCTGAACACTTTTGACAACTCCTAGCTTGGCACTTGAGTGGACTGGCAACCAGGATGGCCTAGAAGATAGAAAATTTGTTGAGTTGTATTATCCATCCACAATGCTCCGTTTGTGCAAACTAGCCTTGCAATTGGGTGCTATGTTGACTATGCTGAGGAACATAACAGATAGGGCCTAGAGAAAACTTTGCAGGTGTTTAGACTTCTAGGGTGCCATGCGATGTGTGCAGCCTGTCATGACACCACATTTGGAGAGATTTCACATACGTCTCAATGCTTGGACAAATTTGGCATTGAGTCATGAGAGCCCAAAATTGATGGTTGATGAGATGCGATACTGCATGGGCTGCGATATCGCGTACGCGATATCACATCCCCCGCAATATCGTGTACGCGATATCGTGTGCACCACCAAACCTATAAATAAGAGGTGGCTCTCCCTTGTTTCGCATTCTAGGCCTAGACCATAATAAAACTTTGGCAGTTTTACCTCTCCAGAGATAGAATAATTTCCATGTGCCTGTAGTAGGAGCTCCAAAGTGAACGGATCTTTATTCGAGCAAATATTGTACCTGAACACAAGTTTTTGTACGGAAATAAAGATGAACTTCTTGGATAAACCTTGCAGTGCATGGACTAAGCTAGATAGGACTTTAATTACTGTTATTTATTTTTTATCATTTAAATACTTTATTAGTTCATTAAATCTCTCTCAACCCTTCTCTTTTAGTTAAGTGCATTCAGTATGACCGCTTTGAGCACGTGCGTTACGCTTGGTGATCCTAGTAACGAATAGCGTTTGGTAACCAAGGTTGCATTGGTTCAGGGTGTGAATGGTAAGTGGGAATGGATACTAATGCTAGGTTAATTAAGGCTTAGTTAGTTAGTTAAGGTTAGTTAATTAGTCTCTTCACGCTTCACCTCATTAGCATAGGAGATAAAACAGAAAAGATAAAAAAATCATATACCTCAGACTTACTTAACCATACAACCATGACAAATACAAGTAAGTCTAGGAAGAGAACGAACAATTAACCTTAAGTGTTCCATAAGGCGTGTAGGCACTTAGTCTGGGGAGTTCGACTAGATTGCGTGTGTAACGCTCGTATTTGTATGGTTGAGTGTAGGGGTACCTCGCCACTCATCAATGGTGTTTCAACTAGGAGTAATGAGAGAATTATAACATCAACTATCTCTTGATACATTTCATGCCATTATGAATATGAAATCATCAATTATGAAGAGTTCCTTTTGAAATAAAAGGATCAAAGGTTATGTAGTTGAGAGATATGATTAATGTTGCCTATTTATGTTTTAGAAAAATAATTTATTTAGTGTTGCTATGACTATTATTTATTCATAATTGGGAGCATATGATGGTTTACCTTTCAGTTCTTAGTATTTTTGAGATTACAGGTTCTAATGGATAAATAGGCAATTAACATTTCCTTTGCTTAAGATTAAATCCATTATGAGCTTGTTACAAGGCTAATATATTTAAGTTCTAGTGGGAATAATTAAATAGAGATGTGTAATCCATGACTAGAATATCAAAAGAGTTGATAGTCTAAAGTTTGAGGAAAGTATTGTAGAGATACTATAAAGAACCCTCTGTAATGAATTATTGTATTGCTGCTTTCGAAGATGAATAAATAATTGAATAAGAAAATAACCATGGTAAACTATTATTAACTATATAGTGTTTTAAGGAGCACAAAAAATCAAAAGTACTTTTGGATAGCAATGATTACAAGTATTATTGAGTGTGATGGATTACATGAAGAATTGCAAACATTCTTAGGAGTTGCTGCAAAGAAGTCATTAAACTAGGTTCTATACACTAAAAGTAGAAATTTTTTAAAGGAAGTTGAATCATTATTTGAAGTATCAATTGTAGATTATGAATGGCAAGTGCACTATACAGAGTTTGTGTTTTTTCTTAAGAAAATCCCTATATCCACAAAGGAATTATGAAAAAAAAATTTACAAAGGAGAAATGATGAATCATGGATTGGCTACGTCGACTGGGCCCTATCGACTAGGCCTTTTCGACTAGGCCCCATTGACGTAGTGTCTATTTTTGCTTATAAATACATGCTCATCAGCCATGGTTATGGCATGTCTTATCATAGTTGTAGTGGAGCTCTTGCATTTTTGTCATTTGAAAGTTAGAATATCTTTCTAAGTGTTTATAGTAGGAGTCAAGAGTGTACAAATATTTATTCAAGCACTGTTATACGTGAGCACAGTAGTCTGTGCAACAATAACGATAAGCTTTTTGATAAACCTTGTAGCACTTGGAAATAGATTAATTATTAATTTCTACATTTAATGTTTTATGAAATTTCCTTTAATGCTTTAAGTAATTGAATAATTAATTAGACTAAACTAAGCTACACTAAGCAAGATTAAGTAGCAATTAATTAAGCACATAAGTATGACTAGTTCAAGCATGCACACGACACTTGGTAATCCCAGTAACGCTTAACGTTTGATAACCCAACAATGCTATATGTGTTTAGAATGTATATAGAAAGTAAAACCTAATGCTTATGTTAGGATTAGTTAGATTAAATTAGCAACTAAATTACTTCATTCCTTTAATTCTTTATTTTAAGCACCCAAAAACATAAAACATAAAAATAATAAAAAATCATACACCTGAATTACACTTACCCATATCTTTGTACATCACAATTGTAATTGGGAAGACAATGGATGACTATGAGGGTAAGTTCACTTCCTAGAGACTAGTTACTGGAAGATATAGAGTCCATAGAATTCGACTATATCACATGTGAATGTTTAGTGATTCATATGGTTGAGCTTAGGGGTATCTGCTACTCATCATTGGCACCACTGCCAAGGACTCTTTTTGTTTAAAATGTGTGCTATCTAGGAATAGTGAAAATCATTAACATTTTTGGATGAATCCTAAGTTCAAAATCATTCTCAAAATAAATATAATAATTTAAGCACACTAATATTTTATTGTAAGTGCAAAATGTCTTCTTCTCATAGGCATGATGATACTAAATTGCTAGTAACTCAAGAATGTAAGGTGGTACATACTCATCTAGATGACTATGTGCTTGATTTCACCTTCATCCTACATCAGGATGAACAACTACAACGACAAGATATCAGGGAAAACATTGTAATGCTTCCCAATCGATTTGTGCCCAAGATGCTACTTGAAACTCTTAGGAGGTTGGACATCTAGGATCTTCAAGAAGAGTATGTTGTCGATGACTATAACTACTAGGACTATTATCCCACTAAAACACAATGTAGGAGAGATTGATGTTAGGAAAAGCATCATGAGGATTTGAAGGGGAATCAATTCACCAATCCCTTGTTCTTGCTCAACCAAAATGACAATGAGGATCCTCCTTCTAGGGGTTTCCAACATAAATATTCTCCACTCCTTGGTATTGGTGATGGGGGCTTGAACCTAAAGTTGCAGTTCACTATCAAGAATCTAATTCAAACAAAAGTGGAAGTCAAAGCAAGGTCTTAGGCAAGCATCAAAATGACAAGAAATTTAATAAATGTGGCCATGACAAGCATAGAGGACGCGGTAAACATCATGGTGGTGGCAATCCTCCTCCCTTTTTGCCCTCTTTATCTACATCTTCTTCTTTTTCATCTAGTTCAGATAGAGACTACAAAAAGGACAATGGTTGATGGGATGCGATATCACATCGGTCACGATATCGCATCCCCCGCGATATCACATACGCGATATCGCGTCTTCCCTACAATATTACGTACATGATGTCGTAGTCCGTCGCAATGTCTATAAATAATAAGTGGCTCTCCCTTGTTTAATAATTAGGAATTAGAAGTAGCGAAGCTCTGGCAATTTGATCCCTCCATAGTTAGATTATTTTTCCAGTGTTTTCCCACAGTGTGGTGAATGTAATTGTACGACATTCTTCATTCGAATGTGATGTACTTGGACACACACATGACCGGCAATAAAGATCAAGATTACTTCATCATTGCAACATTTACTTTGTTATTTATTTATTTAATGTTATTTACTGTTTTCTCTCTCTCACCCTTAAACTCCTAGAATGAGGAACGAGTACGACTTGATTACGAGCATTTAAGTGCGACTACTTGGTAGCCTAGTGGCGTACCTAGGATCTGTGCTTGGTAATCCCAGTGGTACTCATGCATGAAGTTCAAGATGTGTGCGGTTGATCAAGGAATCAGTTGCTCATTGCACTTAGGCTAGATTATACTTTCTTACCCTTTTCCTCCTAGCTTAGCTTAGTTAATATTATTTCCCACTGCCTTCAGGAGTAGTGTTAGAATTAGGAACACATCATACACCTCACTCTGGACTAAACCATACATGACAAATATAAATACTAGTTCAGGTGGGAAGATAGCGAATTGCGACCAAGGTTAACGATCTAGGTGCCACAACTAGTCCATCTGCGGAGTTTGACCAGATCGCGCATGCTACACTCGTTTCGTATGGTTGAGTGTAGGGGTACCTCGCCACTCATCATTGGCACCATTGCCAGGGACGGTGCTAGTTATCTAGATTAGTTATATCATACAAGGTCACTGTATAGAACTTGGCGATATATCTCTTAAAAAGAAGTAATTATAAAAACTCACATTCAAATTCACACATCACTTTAAACAATGCCTCTCCTACAGGATAATAATAATGCCACACTTAGTGAGGAA
This sequence comes from Gnetum montanum, assembly GCA_015680685.1. Lineage (NCBI taxonomy): Eukaryota > Viridiplantae > Streptophyta > Gnetopsida > Gnetales > Gnetaceae > Gnetum > Gnetum montanum. Next base: position 97,952 of record MNCI01014925.1, on the reverse strand, counting down.
GTTCATTGGAGGACCAACAAACTATATGACAATGAAGATTGGAGTATACAACCTGAAGTGGGAGTTTCTTAAAACATGAACAAAAACAACGTCATCGCAACACACGAAAGCCTAACTTACCCGATGACGATGAACCCCCACCAGCCACTACAAGCCTAACACAATTACAAGAGGCCGTTCGAATCTCACAAAGGCATCCTAAAGAGAGCTGTCTACCTAGGCTCGATTTAAACAACTTTCCTACATTTTCAGGAGGCTATGACTTAGATCTGTATCAACATTTACAAGCCTTCTATGATGCTTGCATATGGAATAACATTGATAATGGTTGGCAAAAACTTAAGCTCTTTCCTATGACACTCGTTGACCAAG
>MNCI01014925.1:75149-95166 GCA_015680685.1 Gnetum montanum | reverse complement strand
AATTTCTTACCCTCAGCTTAATTCTTTCATTTATTTTCTTTCCCTACTATTATCCCTCTAAATTTCTACGTTCCAATGTACTATTACATTTCCTTTTTTCGTAACCGCCAAATTTTTATTGCTAAAGTTCACATCATTATCATTAAGAGTGCCTCTCAAATCAATGAAATTACCCTAGGATATCTTAATACTTGCCCATGTCCTCAATTTACACCATTAATTTTAAGAAAAATTATTAAAACATTCGATATGTTTTAATGTGTCTCACATTACTAGGGTCGAGATATCGCGTACGCGATATCGCGTCCCACATGATATCGCGTACACGATGCATCATATGCGATATCGCGTCTTATTTACCTATAAATAGGTACCCCACTACAACACTTAGCATCATTTTTTCATTTACGCGGGGGGAGTTTTTAAAATTTTTCTCTACGACTTGCGATTGCATGACCCTTCCTTTTTCACTCATATCTCACTCACTGGTGCTCTGATTTTAATTCTATTTGAACCTGCTTGAACCCAGAGTGTTTAGTTTAGTTGTGGGGGAGAGACACTTGCTGAAAAGTACCTAAATTTTTTGAAATTTATCATCGCCTAAAGGACATCAATTAGGATAATTAACACTAACACTTAGAAAAATTGTGCTAAAAATCATATGACCTTAGGTACATTGGGAGATTAAAATGAAACCCACCTAAGTCATAAGACCCATTATTACAATTTTTAGGCATGATCACACATTATAACATAAGATCTTTAATTAAGGAAATCAGTAAGGTATAACTTGACTTTGAAAACAACCTTACTAATGCTTGACCCGTGTGATTACAAATGGCCCCAAAATGTGCATGGTAGGAGGGTCTGGTTCTAGGTGGAGTGAAACAACCTTAGAGAGGTGGAAGACAAGTCCCTGCTAGATAGTATGCTGAATAGGAGGTGCAATCATTCAACATCCATCAAGAAGAACCTCCTACTGGATGGTCCAGGCAAGCAGAAGGAGGAGTTGCTACTGCACCTGAACCAGGACAACAACTCACATTGCCCCTAGAGTGTGTTCAGGCTATCCATGAGAAGTCCACATTTTCTGTGGTGATTGTGGAGCTAAACTTCAAATTTTTTACAAAGTTCCCTCTTGAGGCTTTTAGGGATCACCTCAAGGGGTCTCCCTTATGGCCTGTCCTCTCTGAATGCGGTGCCTGGTACTTAGGTGAAATGTACTAGTTCTGGCACATTAAGGAGGAAGGTACCACTATAAATATTTATGGTGTGATGGTAGACTTCTTTGCATAGGCAATTTTAGAAGTGTTAAACCTTCTGAATATAGGACCTCATGTTGCTTGATTATCTACCCGTTTAGACCCTGATGTGCGAAAGGATTGGTTAGAGAAGGCTTATGGCAGAGACAAAGCTTTTGGAGAATTGATGACGAAAGAGAGAGTTTATTTCAAAATTGGAACTTATCACCTCTTCCCCACAAAAGGCTTGAAAAGAATATCAATGTACGTGGCTAGAGGATGTGCAGTGTCAATGGGAAATGTTAATGCTAACCTTCCCTATCTATATTTGATGGAGATCCTAAGGTGATTTGAAGAACGGAAGTCAGGGAAGATGGTGCTGCCCTTCCCTTGTCTTATCAGAAAACTGTGTTGATGGGCTGGTATTCAGGGATACACAAATGACGTCCTCCAAAAAGCCCAAAATGCTTCTTATGCCGAATTACTAAAGGCGCCAACTCTAAGAAAGAGCACTGGCGAAAAGCTGAGACTAGATGAAGAAGAAGAACAAATGACTAGACCACCTGCAACTCAACTTGTAGGACCCAGTCAACCTCCAGCCACAAGTCCCATCCAACAACAAGAAGAAAGTCCTGGCATAGGTCAAGATTAGCCGCCAACACTACAAGACTATAGACCGTCGATGAGCCATCTGAGGGCCATCGCTGAGACGGTCAGTTGGGGAAGTCATGATGACGCAAACCTCTTCCACGTCTTCGATGATGCCATTCAGCCTACAATTTTCCTTGATCGCACAAAGGGTGAAGTCTCAATTGAAACATGAAGAGGGGAAAGTAGATGGTCATAACAGATCTCTGGAAATGTGGCATCTTTTTAGGTGCAATTAGAGACTAGTGAAGGGGCCACTGTGGTGGTCATGCAACACCATAATGCCACAAGAGTTGTAGATGTGGTCATAGATCACATCAAAGAATCTTTCAACATACCTGTTATGCCACTGGTAGATATTTCAGGAGCACAGGATGCTTAAACTCTTGCTGGAACCTTAATGACTCCTATGGAACATGAGGATGTACTTGATAGATTGCTTCAAATAGGACAAGTAATGATGTCTCTGTTTGACATGCTCTAGGATGTAATAGCAATTCAATCAGACCTCATTTCCACAAAGGGGAAGCTGGTCATATCCGAAGTGAGGGCAGAGCATGTTGAAGCTGAAGTGTAGAAATTACAAGAGTAGTTCGTAGCCTTACAAGCAGCACAGTGGGATCCTCTACAATTTGTTCCTGCAGACCAGCTAGAAAATTTTAGAACAGAGAAACTAACCAAATTGATTGCAGAGAATAAGAAGGTGGTAGAAGAAAAGGAAATGGCCACTTGGGATGCCTCCGTAGCATAAGCATAAACCCATGCACATCTTAAGGCACTTAAGGCCTTAGAAGAAGAAAATAAGCGGTTGGTTGCAGATAATCTTCGGTTGACCTTTGTGGAGAAACAAAAAAATGTTCTCAATGAACACTTTCATCAGCTACGAGAACAATTCATTCGGGTCAACTGAGATGTAAGCCATTTAGCCAGAGAGAATCAAACCCTCTCAATGGAGGAGGTACATGCTATTCGTCAAAAATCAGCAATTGAAATAAGCATGTGGCAGAATGAGGCTAAACAACATGAGAAGCTAAAGGAGCATTTTCGTGATCAGGTGGGGATGTATAAACAAATCGTAGAGAAGTAGATCTATATGGCCAAGGCTCAAATCAACACTATCAGTGCTCAACACACTGATTGGAGGGCCATATTGGACACTTATGCCTTCGCCCACCAAGCAGAAATTAAAAATCGGGATCTACAGATCCAAGACTTGACAGAATACATGGAGTTGGAAAACCTTAAATATGCCAACCTTGCCATGTTAACAACAGGGAGCTTGAGGTCAAAGCTTGAGTAGTAGGTAGCTTCCACCCACATCAAATATGAAGCAGAATTTGCAGAGCACAAGAAGCTGGCTGAGAAACTAGATGTTGCAAATTCTGAACTTGCGGTGGTAAAAGAAAAGCTACCAGGGACAGAAAGATGTTGCAACTGACTTGGCTCGATGGCTAACAGATCTTCATGAATACAAAGATAAAGCCAAAGCCTATGAAGAGGAACAATGGGTGTTTGCGGCATGGTATGTCAAAGCCAATCAGATGTTCTCGCAACTACCCTATCCATGGGAAGTGTCGACTCTGTCAAATATTGGAACATTAGCATGGATAACACATGACCCTCGGATCAAAGAGGAGAAGCTCTAGGTCATTCTTCAGCGTCGTCAACCTTCAAAGCCTGGAGCACAAGACAAAGGGAAAGCACCCATGGAGGAGCCACCACCACCAGGAATGACATGAGTTCCATTTTTTGTAGTTGTAGTATTTTTCTGTGTTGTGTCTTCCCACACTACAACATTATTTCATTTCTTTTTCTAGTTAATAATCCCATACCTATCCACTGTGTAATCAATGGAGCTTGTTCTCTTCGTAACTCGAGGATGAGTTTTCATTCAGTTATGGGGGTATGATGGGACGCGATATCGCATGGGTTGCGATATCTCGTCGGTTGCAATATCGTATCCCCCGCAATATCATGTATGCGATATCACAGTCCATCGCAATGTCTATAAATAAGAAGTAGCTCTCCCTTGTTTGATAATTAGGAGTTAGAAGTAGTGAAGCTCTGGCAGTTTGATCCCTCCAAAGTTAGATTATTTTTTTCCAGTGTTTCCCCGTAGTGTGATGAATGTAATTGTACAACATTCTTTATTTAAGTGTGACGTACTTGGACATGCACATGACCGACAATAAATATTGAGATTACTTCATCATTGCAGCACTCACTTTATTATTTATTTGTTTATTTATTTAATGTTATTTACTATTTTCTCTCTCTCACCCTTAAACTCCTAGAACATAGAACGAGTACGACCCGATTATGAGCATTTAAGTGTGACTACTTGGTAGCCTAGTGGTGTACCTAGGATCTACGCTTGGTAATCCTAGTGGTAGTTGTGCACGAGGTCCGAGATGTGTATGGTTGATCAAGGAATTGGTTGCTCGTCACACTTAGGCTAGATTAGACCTTCTTACCCTTTTCCTCCTAGCTTAGCTTAGTTAATATTATTTCCCACTACCTTCAGGAGTAGCATTAGAATTAGGAACACAGCATACACCTCACTCTGGACTAAATCATATGTGACAAATATAAATACTAGTCCAGGTGGGAAGACAGCGAACTGCGACCTAAGGTTAACGATCTAGGTGCCATAACTAGTTCATCTGCGGAGTTCGACTGGATCGCATGTGCTACGCTCATTTCATATGGTTGAGTGTAGGGGTACCTCGCCACTCATCAATGGTAATGAAGGTGAATAGTAGGATGATAATAATGATCACCAAGCCTACCATGAATGAAGGGGTAGCAAAGGACATCATAGGCATCATTGAAATAATGATGATGAAGAACCTTTGCTAGCAATTGGAGCATGCTAAAAATTACATGAAAAATATCCCTAGATTTGAGGAGGGATATAAATCTAATGTACAAATACATCTACAAGCTTTTCATGATGCCTATGCCTTATAGAATATTAAAAATGATTGCTAGAAATTAAAGCTATTTTCTAGAATACTCATCAAGGAAGAAAAAAGCTGGTATCGATCCTTGAAGCTAGAATCCATCCATAGGTGGAGTATAATGCTAGAGCTATTCAATGATAAATATCAGATGTACCCCTGAGTGTCTAATCTAAGAAGGTAGATCCAAGGATGAAAGCAAGGAACACATGAATGCTCAGATGCTTGCATGGGCAAATACTATTCTCTTATACACCAATGCCCTGACCATGGTTATTCTTAGTAGGAACAACTTCACCACATCATAGATAGACTTAGATTAGAAATGAGAAGAACTCTTGAGGTCTATTCCCAAGGGATACTATTAGAACTTAGAGCTCATCAAATCCAAAGGATGATAGAGTAGGTAGCAAAAGAAGAAGGAGATATGAGAAAATGGGAAAGTGCTAAGAAATAAAATAGGGATCCTTCCATTAGAAAAAGGAAGGTTTGATTTGGTGATATTGAGGAGTCACCACTTGATGAGATGGTGCAATGAAAAACCTTGTCAATCCAAAAATTTGTTTTAGATATATTGATCAAGGTTGATAAATTATGGGTTTATTTCAATAAAAAATTTCAAACTACTCTAAAAATGATAGAAGAATCAAGAAAGCAGAGTAGTGACTGTAACCATAGGAGGCAAAAAGAAGCTAAACATGTCTACCAAAGGGGCAAGGGAAAAGCTAATGTAGTAGAAGAAGTTGTGGAGACAAAATTAGATAACAATGGTGGGTGTGACATCTACCAATATGAAACTCTTAAAGAATGTTACCCTATCATGTTACACTTGCAGGAGTTTGGGGTGTACACACTAAATCCTAAACTAGCAAGAAGGCAAGCACTTAGAAGACTACCTTATCCTCAAGGTAATCCAAGGTAGTTCCACCAATATCAAAAAGCTTATTATCCAAGTGGTGCTCCACCGTAGTCATATGAGAAATACTAGTAATGGCAACACCCATAGTTGTGGGGGATGACACCACCAAGGTAGTAGTACCCTTATAGGTAGTAGCATCCATATGGATACTATATTTAGTAATTGATGTCTCCACATGACTCTATTAGTCATGATTCTTTTTAGCACCACTACTACCCTCCAAAGTATCACAAAACTTATTATTCATCTATTAGAGGGAAATCCCCATATTCATATCATCCTTCTCATCCTTTAGCACATGATCCTCCACCCATAATCCAATCACCTCCTACTCCATCTATGCATGGAAAAATTCAACCACAGCCACAACAACATAATGCTACTAGGGTCACCAACTTACAATCAACTTTCTAGTTGAATCGTTTAGAACCCAGATCCCAAAAATGATCATTCTTTTGATCCAACAATCCTCAAAATTCCTTACAAACTAATGTGGCTAGTTATCCAATCTCTTCATCATTTTCTACATCAACTCCTTTCAGGAGCCATTTAAACCAAACACCTCATAAGATCTAATAGTTATGTTAACCCACACTATATCTGATTGGATTAAGGTAGGAAACCTTTCTAGAGAAAGAGCTAACCCTAGAAGTCCTCTCATTTACTTGTAGATTGTTGGGCATGAGCCATGCAAGGTACTTCTTGATTTAGGTTCTAGTGTTAATCTAATTTCCCATGACATGTACAAAGCATGAAACCTATTGCCTTTCAAGAAGAGCAATATCTGTTTAGAATTAGTAGACTAGTCAATCACTGTTCCTTTGGAACTTGTGGAGGACATTACGACCACTATTTATGGATGGTCCTATCCTACCAATTTTTTGGTGATCAAGGTTGACAACTACAAGCAAACTTCCCAACGATTATGAAAAGGACATGCTTGAGCATTGTTGATGCACAAATGGGCATCAAAGATCCCTCAAAAATTTCAAGGAGAATGATTTTGAATAGATTGAGAAGAAGAGAATTCCATACATTGTGTATAGCAATATTTGGTGCAAGTGTGTGTAGAAACTCTAGTTTGTCAAGAGCACATCCATCAAAGCATGCAAATGGTGTGCAAAGGAATCTAAAATCCAAAGGAGCTTGTACGTAGTAGCCACTAAATAGGAGGACACCTAGTGGCTGACAATTGATCTTGAAAGGAGCACACTTTGCATGGAATCTACTAAGAGTTTGACATGTGGCTATATTGAAAGCATGAATAAACTAGAGTAAGTTCATCACCAACTCTCTAATGATGCAAATGATCATACTAATTACGGAGAGTTGAAAATCCCTAGAAATTTTAAATAAGAACCCTTAGAGTTGAAAAATCTACCTACCAACATGAAGTATGCATTTTTAAAAAATGGAAAACTAGTAATCATCAATGTCAATATTGCTCCTAAACAGAAATAGATGTTGTTGAGGGTGATCAAAAAATGGTCAACAACCTTTGCTTGGTCATATACTAAACTCACAAGGATTAATCCTTAAATATGTTAGCATTATATATATATTGATTCAGTCATGAAGCAAAAGAGGTAGCCATAGTAGTGATTGAATCCCAAATTCAAGTAGATCATCAAAGAGAAAATTGAACAACTCCTCAAGGTAGGATTTATCTATCCCATTACAGATAGTGAATGGGTTAGTCCACTCATGATTGTGCAAAAGAAAGATGGCAAGTGGCAAGTTTGCATCAACTTCTAGCTATTGAATATGGCAACATTCAAAGATCACTTTTCATTACCATTTTTGGATCAAGTGTTAGACAATATATCTGGGCATTGCTATTATAGCTTTCTAGATGGTTATAGAACCTAGAACCAAATCCAGATCATGCCAGAAGGTCAAGCCAAAACAACATTCACAAGTTCTTAGGGAACTTTTGCATATTGAAAGATGCCTTTTAGTTTGTGCAATTCTCCTACAACATTCCAACCCTTGGTCATGAGCATTTTTAGTAGAAAATTGGTTGTGGGATAAAATTCTTCATGGATGACTTCTCCACCTATGATGCTACATTTGAGCAAGCCTTGGATCACCTTGAGCAAGTTCTTAAAAGTTATGTGGAGAAACATCTTCAAATTAATTGGCCAAAAAGCCATCTAATGATCTAAGAATGCATTGTACCAAGGCATAGAATTTCTTAGGCATAGATTGAGGTAAACCCTAAAAGGATAAGAATCATCCAAGGAATAACTTGTCAACCAAAAATCATTAAAGATGTTCGATTATTCCTCAGACACATTGGCTACTATCAACAATTCATAGAGAATTTCTCTAAGATCAAAAAATCATTAGTTGAGCTAACAAAGAAAGATGCTCCATTCATCTAGACAAAGAAATGCAAAAATACATTCTAGAGCCTCAAGTAGAAGCTCATAGAGACTCCAGTTCTATCAAAAGTTCACTAGTCTATACAATTTCATATCATGATAGATGCATCACATTATGCCTTGAGAGCCTTACTTATGTAGTTAGATGATAAGAAATGTCCATATTACATCCATTGAACAAGTTGAAGCATTATGGGTGCATAGTTGAATCACACCACAACAAAGAAATAATTAATGGTAGTGGTGTATGTTCTAGAAAAGTTTAGGCACTGTGTGCTTGGATATAAAGTATTTGTACACATTGGCCATAGTGCCATTTGCTTCCTCATGAATAAGACAACAGTGTGTCCCCATATTATACGGTGATTGGTGATTTTGTAGAGTTTGATCTTATAATGGTAGATTAAAAGGGAATTGAGAATGTGGTCACTGATCACTTGTCTTGGTTACAGTGGAATGAAAAAGAGGAGAAGAGTCCTCTCTCTAACCAATTTCTTAATGAACGTCTCTTTGCTGGTGCAATAAATGAACAAGTGCCTATAGAACCAAAATGCTATGATGACATCCTCACTTATCTTCTCACTTAAGAGATGCCATAAGGTATAGCATATAAGAAGAAAAAATAGTTTCTTCATCAGGCCAAATGCTTCATAGATATCAACAGACAACTATACAAGGTGTGCGCTGATGGCATTGTTCATTGGTATGTGCCTGATGTTGATCAATTGTGCATTCTCTAGGATGTTCATGAGGATCCTTGTAGGGACCACTATGCTAGGTAATGCATAACAATTAAAATCCTAATGGCAAGGTATTATTGGCCAACCATCTTTAGGGACACCCACCAATTTTTTCGCTCTCATGAACACTGTTAATGAGATGGTTGAATGATTGTTCAAATGGAGGGACCTTAGCAATGGATTTAGCCACTAAAAGCTTTGACATATGGGACATCAACTTCATGGATCCCATCACACCCCTATCAAATGGAAATGCATATATAGTTGTCATCATTCATTATTACAAAAAATGGATAGAAGTAACAACCATCATTAACTATACATCATCGACTGCTGCATGGTTTGTACAAAAAAATGTTGTGAATGGGTTTGGGGTGCCACATGCAATGATTTCTGACAATGGAACCCATTTTATAGGTGCCACTTTTCACAAGCTTATGCAACGCTTAGGGGTTGAACATAAATTAACAACACCCTACCATCCCCAAGCCAATGGTCAAGAAAAAGTTACCAATAGGGAGATGACAAAGATCTTAACAAGAACTATTAGCAAATATAAAGAAGACTGGAGCATAAAACTTAACGATGCCATCTAGGCCTACCCCTCAACATAGAAACTCCTTAGGTCACTCTTCCTATGAGCTAGTGTATGGAAAACTATCAACATTTCCTATTTAATCTGAGCTCCGTATATTTCCAACAACATGTGATGTAGATCTTGATCTATGTCTAGCAAAAAGAGAATGATTGATCAACCTTAATGTGCTAAATGAAAATTGATTAGTGGCCCTATCCTTGAATGAAGTACATAAGACATTTAATAAGCAACAACATGACCTAAGAATAAGGTCAACCTAGAGATAAGGTTCTCTATGGGAACCCCACATATGTACCTCAATGAACTAAGTTCCAGATGTTTTGGGAATGGTCTTACATCATTGATGAAACTTTTCCTTCTAGGGCCATGTTAATTTACAAACCTAAGAGCCTGAACAAAAAGAAGCTCATCAACATGCAACAAGTCAAACCTTTCCATAAACCCATGTAAGCTAGTGGAAGCAACAACTCAACAAATGGACAACCACACTCAATTTTTTAGATCTCCTTCTTTCAACTCAATCATGGGGAAGATGGCCATCCATTCTAACCATTATAGTGGCTCCTCAATTTTTCATCTTTTTATTTTTCACATTTTTTATTTTACACTTTGTTATTTTTCCAAATTTTTGTTTTACAACATTGTTAGTACATTTTATCTTTCTTGATTATTTTATAATTTCTTGTACATTTTATTTTATTTTGATATGATTTTCTCTATATTTTTTGCTAATAAAGTGCCTTATTACCAACAAGACATAATGGTATTACTATTGATTACTAATGGTGGTTTGTACTTAATGTTTTTGTTTATTAGTGTATAGTTTTTATTTTTGAATTTTAATGACTAAAAACTAAGATGGGTTTCTATTTTCATGAAATAGGTAGTGAGTCCACATCATCCACTGATCCACAAACTCTATGGTTTTCTTTGTTTTGGAAATATGAGGTTCCTTTTTTATTAATAAAACTGGAATTAACTTGTAACCTTGGTAGTTTCCAAGCTTGGAAAAGATTCAAAGGTTTGAAAAGGGTGTAACTTCAAGGGGATTTAATACTCTTTGTACCTTTCTACTTACTTGGATGCAAGTGTGTTTTCATGGATTTCTTACCATTCCATGTAGACCAATAAAAAAAAGTTGAATAAGTCTTTGCATGGTGTGGTTCCTATCCAGAATAAAAAAAATTTTAAAAATAAAAAAAATAAAAAATGATGGGAATTCAAAGCACATCCCTTAGAAAAAATAAATAGGTTACAAGCACTAGTTATGGGACGAGAAAGACATGTTACCCATGCCTAAAGGTGCCCTCTAAATAAGGTACTTTCTCACTTCTTGTTTCTCTTTTCTTCTCAATTAAAGAATAGTTGTTGTCCCTGGATGCATTCTTGTGTCTTGAGGGGGTGGACTAGTCCTAGAGTGGTAATGCGAAGTCACAGATGAAACACCGTGAAAATTGTGAGTCGACCTCAGGTAAAGATTCACAATTCAGGTGAGAGCACATGTCAGAATTCCAGAAGGGAGAATAAGACAGAGCAACACCAAGAGGTGCGTAGCATCAAGTCTTCGACTTCCTGTGCAGATTCCTAATCTTACTATGTTTTCTCTGTTTACGCTATATCACGCGACGTAGCATAATGGTGCTTAGCGTGATTCCGTTTGACATAGTCCGGCATCAGAAGGCTAGTTACTTCGGCATGGGGAGAGGCTTGAGCAGCGTATATTTTGCTAAGTCTTTTGTTCAAGGCCAGGTTTACACTTTGTTACGCACGGCAGCATAATGAGCTCCAAAATAGTCAAAGGCAAAGTCTAAGAAAGTGCAACAGATCAACCCTTTTCTCTTGGCGTGCGGATTGTTCATCATACGCTCATTACGCAACGTAGCATATCACAGCGTAGTGCATCGCCAAGCTAGACATCATTTATGCTTCATTACGCGCGGCTGCGTAAGCGAGCGTAAAAACAGCTTGAATCCATTGTTTCCATGTTATGTTACGCTCATGCACGCAACGCAGTGCGAATGAGCGTAATATAACCCAAAGACAGTTGAAACATGCCCGATGCACATCTGTTCTTCACACGCACAATACGCAAATAAGCGTATTGTGCGTAGTCACAAAGTTTGACACAAAAATGGTCAGGTCAACAGTACCCGAAACATTCGGGACACACGTCATCAGGGTTGCGCCTTTTCCGCAGGACGTCGCAGCCTATAAATACCCCAGTTGACAAAGATACAAGGGTTGGAAAATCAAAGAGGCAAGGACATTTTTTCTGAGCACAGGAGCACTTATTACTCTGAGCAGAGACAAAGAGAGCAGCACTCTGGCAATTGTTGACAGCATCACCTTCCGGCAGAAACAAAGCACAGTTCGCTTTGAGCATCGGCAACAAGAGTAATCGTTCTTTTGGGGAAGACACAACTTTCTCCATCAGCGATCATTAGCGGTCCTAAATAGAAACTACCTAAGGCGAAAGAAGCAGATCAAAGATCGTGAGATCATCTTGCATGGTTTGCAGACTCTATTGGTCAGAAACAGTTGATCGATAGACGTCAGAGCTTGACCTTCCTTGCATCCCAGCTTTGGCCCATGAGGTAGATCGGACTTCTGTTTGGACAGTTTTCTTGTTGTTTTGTGCTTGCTTTACATCAAGTAATCGGGGTCTCCCTAGTGTAACGTGATATACAAAATATACATTTTTCAAGTCAAAGCGTAGATCTTGAAACTACGCGTTTCTCTTGTGTTAGCCTCCTTTTATCGTGTTTAGCGTTATCATCGTTACAATTCATCTACGTCGTTTTCCCCTCATTTTGCGATTCCTCGAATCAAATCGATCTGCAAAATATTTCATAATCTCCATCGTTTTATTGATTAATAAGTCCCTGTCTGATCGACAAGACTGTTCAGGGCACCGTGGATTCATTTTTCCAGCATAGGCCTCGCACGGATCCGTGGTTAAAACTGTGTACGCGGGATTTTGTTTGGTATTTTCCAGCTGCCGACATTTTCCGTCGTTACAGTTTTCTGGCGCTAGAAGGAGGGCGTAGGCTCCGATCCAAATATTTTGGGTAGCCTTGTTAGCGATCCATACCCTAAACCGTAGACGTAATACCTCTAGGGAAGTTTACGGCAAATCGTGTGGTGTAGATCGGTCGTAAGGACGATTTCTTTGGAATCCTACAGGGTAGAAAGCCTATTCGTGCTTTTGTTGCCAGCTATTTCTTAGATCCGATTACCAGTAATTGTTAATCTCATTGCTCAATAGATTCCTTTTACACGACCACAACCGCCATGGTCCCTGCCGATTTGGGTGCCACATCTGTGAACCCTATCGCGGTCACCAGACCAGCTCCTGGTGCAACAAGATCTCAAGGGCCATTGCACCGATCATTGAGAATTCAGGGAAAAGAGCTCGTCTTCACGGTCATAACCCCTGAAGAATACAACTTTATCTGTGTTAAGATCCAGGCGAAGCTGGCTCTTAGCCGAGCCGAGGTCGAAGCGAACGAAACTTTGAGGTGATCCACCGAGGGGGCCATGATTTCAAACCAATAGCTTACGACATTATTCCCTTGACCAAACATCAACATGAACTTATCACACAGTTGGTCATGGCCAAGAGCCAGGCTGCACAGGCTATGGTGGCACCCCAGAATGGGGAGGAAGAAGATGATGAGTTTGTGGCCTAGTCCGAATACTCATTCCACACTCTGAGCCCCCATACTTATGTTAATCCGTCATTCCCACTCAATGGAGAGGCCGCCTCTCTTAACCCATCCATGACCACGCAGATGCACATCCCTGCCCTTCCGTAGGCCACTACGCAGCCGTCTGGGCTGCAAGTACAAATACCTCATAATAACGTGGGGGCGGTTTCGTCACCGCGGGTACTTAGCATCCCAGTGGTGGTCCCGGCGACCACCGCGTCCCATTTCATCCCCCAGATACAACCTCACACCATATCAACAACTCGCCCAGCGCAGACTTTACCACTCCCGCCCCCTCCAACTCAATAGATCACCACAGCTGTTCAGCCACAAACATACATCCAACAGCCTACCACAAGTCAGTGGGCCAACCCTGCAGCGCAACACAACCAATCTATACTGTATGGTGTGCAACCCTCCATTGCACCCGCAACGTAAGTTCCACAGGTGGTCCCGCAGTATATCTATCCTTATCTTAGGCAGTAGGCGGCGACTAACCACTCTTCGCAAACCAGTGGGTGGTGGTCGTCACAGGCCCCTCTGCCTGCAGGGATCCCCGCCCCACAAGCAGCCAGCCAACCTCTCTCGTCGTTTCCATTCCCTAGCGCCGCCCTCCCAGTCCAACCTCCTATGCCTTCTGCACAGACACCTCCATCAATAGGTCTGGACCAGGCCTTCCAGCTTATACAGACTCTCATCGAGGAGGCTTGACGCCTCAAAGCCGTTGGTTCTGACACCATTCAGATCATGGACTTTTACCAGGATGATCCGATTAGTCTAGCAGTCCCTATGCTGTCATTGCCGCCAGGGATGTTCCTACCTCATTTTACCAAGTACAATGGGGAGGGAGATCCCAATGCTCACTTGGTCACGTTTAGGTCTGAGTCTTTATTGTTGCAACAGTGGCCACACACCATCATCCGAGTCTTTGCAATGTCTCTAACAGGGAAAGCTTTGGATTTCCATCTCAACCTTGGAAGAGCTGCTGACCTAATTTATGACCCGCTTCAAATACAACTTGAAACCGGAAGTCACATTGGATCAGCTCATGGGGGTGAAACAAGACCCGCTCGAGCCCGTCCAAAAATTCATACAGCGCTGGAATGCTACCTTGAATAAGATCCGCGAGCCGATCGCAGACTCACATCAGCTGGCTATATTCAAAGGAGCAGTCAACGACTTTATTAAGTCAAAGCTATATTATCTTTCCCCCAACTCTCTACACCAGGCCTTCGCTCAAACTAGAAGCATCCAAGATGCTGCGAAGGCCAGCAAGGACCCGGCGTATGTCGCCTACAGGAACGCACACAACAAGAGCAAAGACAAACATAAAGCAGCGACAATGACAGTAGCTGCGATGACTGAGGGTACGAAGACTAAGAACAAGAAGGCACCCACGGTGCCTCCTGAAACCACGGCTGGTGCCGACACCAGCCAAGACACAACTGTCCCTGAAGGGCCCCTCCAGCCAAAGCCAAACTTTGAGCGTAAGGATCGTTCAAAATACGTGGCCTTGCCTGTAAAACATTCCGAACTATTGAAACAACTGTTAGGGGCATGGCACATTCAACTTAAGAAGGTGTCCGAGGAAGCTCTGAAGCGTCATAGATGTCATTGTGAACTGTTGAAGAACCCTTCTTTAGCCTTACCTAACGAACCACCAGTTCCGAGATCTTTCAGGCTAGACCGTTTCTGTGACTACCACCAGCTGTGTGGTCACAATACGGATTACTGAAGGGCGTTGAAAGACGACATTCAATGTATGCTGGATGATGGTTTACTCAAGTTAGACAGCAGCAACCTGACGCGTCTACAAAACCAAACATTGCACATATATAAGGACCCGTTGAACGCAAATGACGATCCTTATACAATCACTGTGGTGAGTACGAACAATGAGAGGAGGGAACCGCCAAAATAGCCTTTTGTTTTGCGTGTGCCTGCCAGGTGACAAAGGGGGCCAACCATTTCATCGGCAGCCAGTGGGGTCTCGAGGCCACCCTTCATCATACGGGCACCTTCTCGGATACACCCTCAGTCACGCAGTGACAGTCAAGCCGCGGCCTTGTCCGCGCCCACGCCTAGGATGCCCTTCATTATCAGGATGCCAAAACCTCAGGCTGCTCCTCTCACGCAGGGGCAGACCTCCAACCAAAAGCGTTAACCATCACCTCCCAAAAGAAAGGGAGAGGACACATTAGTTAACACAACGAAAGACCATTTTATGTTCGGCTTCCCTAAGCCTAGGCCCTTGGCCTTTGTGCCTTCGCCTGTACCTCAGGGGCAGGATAAAGGTGCAGAAACGCAACCGCCTTCTCTTGGCAAGAAAAAGAACAACCCCTCGACTGACACCGCTCTACCTCGAGAGATCTGTCTCTTGGGCCGAATGGAAGAGGACAAGGGGGATAAACAACCTAGCCGAGAGAAGGACCTCCTCGACGCATTTACACAAGTTAAACAGGCTCTCAAACAAAAAAACACAACCCTGAGCCTTTATGACTTGCTTATGACATCTTGAGAACACCGTGAGGCTATGGTTCGCATGCTGACATCCATATCAGTGGATGAAAGCTTGCCAGCGGAGGAGGAAGCGATACATGCTGTCATGTTTCCTTCTGAAGCTGAGCAACCTACGCCTACTTCGCTGACCTTTCACGATGAGTTTATCAAAGACGATCCTGAGAAGGGTCAGGTCACAAATAAACCTATGTTCATCACCATTTGGGTCGGTCAATACCGGATCTGGAGGGTACACGTGGATGATGGCGTAGCTACAAATATCATCCCCTATTCCATTGTAGATAGGTTGGGTCTGGTTGACCAGATCACTCCCACGGCGACGGCTTGCGTAAAATCGTTCAACGGGGCATGGGTTCAAGTCAAGGGGATGATGCGTATCGAGTTTGTGGTAGGGGATCAATTCCCAACAGAGGCCACATTCTTAGTCGTCGAGGAGATGCCGGGGTTCAACTTGATCTTAGGGAGGTCATGGTTAGCCCAGCTGAGGGCAGTTTCATCACCGATACACCAAGAAATATACCTTCCCTATGCCAGAGGGGAGGTCGTGATACGTGGAGATGAAATCACCCCTAGGACCGTTAATAACATTGAAGAAGAGCAGGGTTCGGAGATAGAAACGACTGATGATCAGACCCATCTCCAAATCCCTCAACAAACTGATATCAATGACGACAGTCTCGCCTGGGCCAACCTGCCATTTCCGGATGGCAGCGTAGAGGAGTCAAATCATAAGTTCCCCCGCCCCTACACAACGCTCAACGTAAAGGCCATTAAGAGACAATTGCGTATTAATGGTTGAACCATGGGTTTCGCGTGCGCCATCATGTCTTAGCAAGTTATCATGGCTCATACTTAGTAGTTTTATTTCATGCATTTTTACGTTACATTCGTTTTCGATTTTTACACTTGTCATTTTTTTCACACTGTTATATTTCTCGTAAGCATGATATTCATGTTTTCTGATCACTTTAGCATAATTATGCAAAATTGTGTACCAGTATCATTTATGCTTGCTGTATTACGCAGATGGCCCGCAACGGCCTTAAACTAGCCATGGCCCGCAACGACCTTAAACTAGCCGTGGCCCGCAACGGCCTTAAACTAGTTACGCAGAATTGTGTACTATCACCATTTACACTTTCTCTATGCAACGCAGATGGCCCGCAATGGCCTTAAACTAGCCGCAGCCCGCAATGGCCTTAAACTATTCCCTAGTTTACGCAGAATCATATGAAGGCCCGTGATGGCCTTAAACTAGCCACTATATTCTATCATGATAACTTAGGCAAAATCCTTAACAAATTACGCTCACGCTTTACAGACAAAAAAAACAAAATAATTGACACTTAAAACATCCACCAGGTCTTATAACGTGTCTTTTCAGTCATTCATAAAACAATACTTCACTCCACATTAATAAAACTATGCTTAAATCACAACTACGCATTTCCTCTACTGCCACTGTTGCCAGTATCTCTTAAGTCCAGATCCAGCCCTAATGGATCGTCCTCCAGTGGGCTGTTGTTTCTAGGAATTATTCTTTCACGAAGAATTTCCTCTTCATGAGGTCCTCGTTCCAGCACCGGCTCCACGGGAGGATGCTCTTCATCACTACGTTCTTCCTCTTCCTCTGCTTTTGCTGCTTCCTCTGCTAACTCCTCAGCTGGCTCGTCTTCTCTATCCTCTTCTGGTACCTAGATACAAAAGAAGAAAACATATTAGCAAGGCAAGCCTTGACAAAAAAATCAGAGAATTTAGATTTAGTCATGTATAAGCTTACTCGCGATGGCCCTGCTTCCGCAGCGAAGGGAAGCTTCTCCAGGCCAGCCCACAGGCGCTTCATAATCTCTTCCTCCATTAGATCTGACCATACATCATCTCCCAAGGCAGCTCCAGCCTTCACCTTCCCTTTCTCCATGCTAGTCCAGCGAGGGGGGTCAGGGAAGAATGTAGGGATTGTAGTCTGGCCCCTAGGGAGAGTCATCTCCCTTTCTAGGGATGCACTTACAGTCACCTGCTATTCGAATTTCTTGAAAGCTTCGGACGCTCCAATGACATCCAGGAAGACTTCCAACGGTTGGGCTTTGATGACAGAATTGCGGTAGATTTTTCGATAAGTGATGCTCTCCCGCTTATACAAATGTTTATGGTCCTTTTCCTTCTGCCCCCACTCTTGCACACATGCACAATAATCCCTCCAATCTTGGTTTTTCTGAGCTAGGAGTTCTATCTGCATCCGCTGCTCTACCAACGCTCGACTAGTCTGTACACTGTTTTTGATGGCGGTCCAATAACGGAAGTAGTCGACAACAGCGGTACACCAGTCTTTATCCCTTGTCGCCCGTGCCTGTAGGAAGTTGCACCGTGATCTTAGGTCTCCGACCTCTTTGGTCAGAGACTCAACCCTCTGCTCTGACCTATGCAGCCTTTTCCAAAGGCCTTCATTGATGCCTTTACTCTCCCATAAGGAGCGTGTCGAGCATAACGCACATTTACGTATTTCCTCATAAATGTGGCGTGGCACGGCTGCCCCATTAGATGGAGGCTTCACTGTGTCCAAATTAATGGACTCCGTGGGATCCCATCGGAGGCGAGCTCCTAACAGAAACAATCATCAATGTTGGTGACACATTACCACTATGTAATATCACAAACTTACTACAACCATAACATACCAGCTCCAGGTTCGACGTGCTCCAGGCGCTCGATCATGTCACTGACAATGCCTTCCATGAAGGCAAATTTGTCAGGGAAGTCTCTCCACGCTCTGTTCACAGCGACAGACGTGGATACATCCTTTTCTCCTGTAGTGTAATCTAGTTAGAAACTTCATCTATTAACAGAATCCTGCAAATGTGTTAACACACTCATTACCTCTACCGGTGACAGTGGTGACTTCGCCAACATCTTCCGCCTCCGTTTCCTCTTCACGCACTTGAGTCTGTGCGTCGTTGGTTCTAGTAGCTAGGACCTCCTCATTCACCGAAGCCTGTGCACGACTCACGCGAACCACTGGGGTCTCTTCTACCAAAATTGAGGCCCCTTCCCCACGACTTAGTACTACTGCCCCTATCTCAGGGGTCAGCTCCTCTGTAATTTTCACTAGTCATATGACAACACCTTAGTATATCATTTCAAACATTCCAAACAAGCATTGCGTAATACAGTTCCTTCACGGTTACCAGGCGGAGGCTTACTCCGCTGAACTTTGATCGCCATAGTTCGGCCTGCGAGTTCCACGCTTTCCTCCGCCAGACATTTTCCTTGTGAGGCATCGCCAGTGTACGTAGGCATTATCCCACCTATACTGTCGGGGCCTCGCAGCCGAGACGCCGCCAACCCTTTGGTCGTTATAGACAATGACTCCCCGATCCCTTCCGACGAATCCTTCCCACGAGTAGTACTGAGGATGTGGGTAATCTAAGGTCTGGATAGCTAGTCTCGGTCTTGCTGTACCCAGACCCCATTCCTTTGGATGACCAGAAACTCAACAAAACGCCAAAGGCAAGCTATGAAGAAGGCGTAATGCATGTTGAAACGAGACTCAAGCTTCTTGCGAAGCTTGATCATCTCATTGTGCAGTCCCTTAGCGAAATGGCTTGCCCAATTGAACTAGGTCCCTTCCTCTAGAACCTCTTGCATAATACGGGTTTGTTCTATGGAAAAGAACTTCCCTTGCGAGAGTGTTTTGGGGAAGGTCCGAGCCCGAAAAAGGGGATAAATTGTCTTGGCGACGCCCATCTTGAATCTTTCGCAAGGAAACCCTTTAGCCTCCTTCGGGACCCTTACCCACTCCTCTAGCCACCTCTGGAAGTTGAGGCTCCTCTTCGCCTTCTCACTTACGGGAAGGTCGTCCGAGGGGACGCCAAATAGGTCTGTGAAGAGCTGAGTGTCAATGTTAAAGCTTACGTGTACGTGATGTACGCGCATGCAAAAACGCTCTGCCTTTTCGTTGAAGGAGTTGACCAGGGTCAGCATTTCACTGGCAGGGACATCAGGAGTTGCAGCTAAAAATAGATGCATTAGCCCCGCTGCTCAGATCTTGGTGGTCACCACGACTGGGGCCGCCAAGTGGCCGAGCCAGCACTGTGCGTCCTTGATGTCGTCGTAGCGGAAGAGGACGGTGCTCGCCTCGTGGCCAGAAATCGTAAGGGTAATCTCCCGAGATTCCCTGACTGAACAACGTAAAACACAAGTCAAACAAAAACCCTATTATGCAACGCTCACAATTTACAACTATACTACGCAATAATCGACTATACAACAACCTTACCAGGTCCAAATGGCAAGGGAAATGGCG
>MNCI01014925.1:15401-73887 GCA_015680685.1 Gnetum montanum | reverse complement strand
CATGCGCCACTGTCCGAAATGACGTTAAACTACCACATCTTATCACCTCGTAATCGGGTAGCATTAATTACAGCTTTTTTACAATATTCAAAATTCAGTTAGCCTTCCACGTTCGATGACATCACGTCACCTTTCTCCTAATCATTTACGCACTTGGCGATTTTGCAGGGCATACGGCAAATGGCCGCAACATTTTCAGCACCTCTAACTTTGACAGGCCCATACGGGAGGGTAGTAAGGCAATTCGACCCTACACTAGTAGAAATCAACTCCTCTTTAAACGACGTAACCATAGCCACTTCGGAAGTGTCCCCAGAATGGCCAAAACAGTCGACGCGTACGCTAGACCTGGAGGCTGGAGACATAACCGAAGACCCCCTCAGTGAGGTTTCTATCGTTACGCATAAGGGTGAAGCCAAAACGCTTAAAGTCAGCTCTTTACTAGACCAAAAAACGCACGATGCTATAAAACAGGTCCTGCAAGACAACATCACAGTCTTTGCATGGTGATACGAGGATATGCCTGGACTAGATCCCAGGTTAATCTAGCATAACATAATCTTAGACCCGAAGATTAAAGCAATTAGGAAAAGGATACGAAAAATCAAGCCAGAGATTGCGCTAGCCGTGCATGATGAAATCACCAAACTGTATCAGGCTGGTTTCATTCGCGCGGTCGATTACTCAGATTGGGTATCTAACATTGTAGTCGTCCCAAAGAAGACCGGAAGCATACGCATTTGCATAGACTTCTGGGATTTAAACAAGGCTACAATCAAAGATAACTTCCCGCTTTCGAGTATCGACCAGCTAGTCGATACGACAGCTGGGCATGCGCTTCTATCCTTTATGGATGTTTTTTCAGGCTATAATCATATTCAAATCAACCCAGAACATCAATTGACCATGACATTCATGACGCCTTGGGGCACCTTTTGCTACACTATGATGCCTTTTGGTCTAAAGAACGCCGGAGCAACGTATCAATGAGCCATGACATACATCTTTAGCGATTACCTCCTAGGAAGACTAAATGATTACGTAGACGATATAGTTGTTAAGTCTTTAAAGTCTGAGGATCATTTAGGAGACCTGGAGTTAGTCCTTAAAAGATGCTCCAAATACNACCTCAAGCAATTACGCGGGTTACAAGGATGCTTACAATTTATACGCCGGTTCATCTCGAATGGACCCTATGCAACACTTGCTGAAAAAGGGGGTTAATTTCGAATGGACCGACGATTGCCAATGTGCGTTTGACAGCTTAAAACAAGAACTGCAACATTTACTAACGGTTTTCCCACCACAAAGGGACTTACCATTTTACATTTACCTCGCAACTTCGAACGTAGCGTTAGCAGCATTACTTTGTCAAAGGAGGGATGATGGGTCGAAAGTGCCCATCTACTACTTGAGTCATGCTCTATGTGCGTACGAAACGAGGTACAACGATGTAGAGTGTAATTGCCTAGCATTAGTTTTTACGCTTAAAAAGTGTAGGCATTATCTTTTCCATAGCAAGGTCAACATCATCTGTAAAAAAAACATTCTTAGGGCCATTACACACAACCTATACGAGAGTAGTAAAATAGCTCGCTGGAAGGCTATCACGGCAAGATTTCGATCTGCACTATATTGGCCAATCATCTACGAAAGGCCAGGCAATAGCTGACTAGTTAATAACGTTACCAATTAATAATCAAGCGACTATAGAACCAGAGTTCCCTGATGAACATGTACATAGTTTAAGCCCTGTCTTGACAGGCCCCGAGGCGACGTTGTATTTTGACGGATCTTCAACCACCATAGGTGGGAGTGCTGCCACCGTTATTACGCTATCGCCTGAGGATGTGCGTCTACACGTTTATCGCTTGACCTTCCCCTGTACGAACAATGTGGCAGAGTACGAGGGGCTCCTCAGGGGATTACTAATCACCAGCGAACTTGATGTTCGACACCTGGCGATTAGGGGTGATTCGATGCTTGTCATAAATCAGATCACAGGAGTCTACACTTGCAAGGCTGTACATTTGCAGCCCTACTGCGATAAGGCTAAAGATATTTTGAGATGATTTGCGACCATCGATGCCCAACACGTGCCACGCACTGACAACACACTGGCCGACGCACTGGCCACCCTGGCTCTGAACGTGCCTTCACATCTGTTTGACACCTGCCCTGCATTGATAACAGACTGCGCAGATCCTATCATTCAGACGGAGCAAATCTCTTCTCTTCTCGAGGGAAGCACACCTGAATGGTACGACGACATTAAAACTTACCTTTTACAGGGCGAGCTACTGTCTGAATTGACACGTGCGCAGAAAGATGCGATCAGCAAGCGGGCTAGGCAATACGTCATCATCGGAGACAACACTCTTTGTAGACGCTCCTTTGATGGCGTGCTGCTTACTTGCATTGAAAAAAACCAAGCGCAGCATATAGTCAGCGAAGTTCACGAGGGACTGTACGGCGGCCATGTAGCACCATGAGCTATGGCCTTAAAAATCTGTCGCTTAGGATACTACTGGCCACGCATGGAAAAAGATTGCCTGACGAAGGTTAAAACTTGTGACACGTGTTAGCGTCACATGAATCTTATACACGTGTCACCTACAGAATTACATACAACGTAGATAACATGGCAATTTCAATGATGGGGATTGGACATTATAGGCCCCATCACACCGAAATCTTCTGTAGGTCATATCTTCATCATTACCGCCACTGAGTATTTCACGAAGTGGGTAGAAGCTGTTCCCCTACGGAAGATCACATCTCAACAGATTTTCCATTTTATCTTAGACAATATAGTAACCAGATTTGGTCTCCCGATAACTATCGTGACCGACAATGGGCCACAGTTTAGTAGCACGAAAACCAAATCCTTCTGTGATAACCTAGGCATTAGACAATATTTTTCCTCCCCCTATTACCCNTTGAGAATGGTCCTCTCCACGGTTATAAATGAGGCTCAACACATCGAATCTTGAATCGCGGATTTGGATTCAGTAGAAGAGAAGCGAATGCAGGCTCTTGACACGATTGAAAAGTATCAAGACAAACATAGACAGAAGCATTGTCACAACCTTCAGCAGCGCCCGATCAAGAAAGGAGAACTAGTTCTCAAGGCCGTGCGCGAACCAGTAGGCAAGTTCTCTGCAAACTGGAAGGGCCCTTTCTTGGTGGTTGACACGTACAACAACGGAGCATTCAAGATAGCAGACGTTAATGGCAATGAATTACCGAACCCTGTAAATCATGTATATCTGAAGCGGTATTACGTTTAGCAGCGTCTCCAGTGTGAACAATCAGGTATGGCAACAATCGTCTGCTACGATGCTAAACTGGCAACAATAGTCCGCTACGACGCTAAACTGGCAACCACCGTCCACTATGACGTAAAATTGGCATTCCTTGCACGCGTCCGCCACGATGCTAAACTGGCACTGATCGTCCGCTACGACGCTAAACTGGCAAGTTGTAACCGTCCGCTACGACGTAAAACTGGCAATGTTGTATAGGTCCACTAAGATGAAAAACTGGCATCTTTTGCACGCGTCCGCCACGACGCTAAATTGGCATCGGTTGTCTGCCACGACATAAAACTGGCACAGGTAAGTAGCCGTCTGCTGAGACGTAAAACCAGCACAGATCTGTCCCTGGGTCATGACATGAAACTGACATCCACAGCATGGTCTGCTGAGACCATAAATCAGACACACCACCGTCCACTAGGATGTAAAACTAGCACTTCTCAGTCCGCCCAGACTTTAAACTAGGACCATCATCTGCTGAGATGTAAAACCAGCAATGACAGTCTACCAGAACTTAAAACTGGGACTTACAGACTGCTTCCATGCAAATCAAGCGAGCGTGATCATCTCTGTACAGCTGCACGACAAACGAGATGGGATACTGAGACAGTACCAGCGTCGCCACCCCATCGGCATCCTACTGATTCCTCGGATGAGCTGAGAGGCATCTTACTGATCCCTCGGAGATGCCGTCGCTGCGCCCACTGCAACAGTGGTACCTTTGAGAGTTTAGTCTCGCCAGCCGGAGCCCTGACGAAATCCTCGTCGACAACGACCTCGGGGACCTATGCTGATCCTCGCTATTAGACACTGGCTTCGCAGATTCATCTAGCTGGTTCTTTGCCTAACTAGTTAGGTGCACTGTGTCTGATATCTTTTGGCGACGATATGCTGGGCCAATCGTCAAGATTGGCGGTTACGGCCTCATGCTACAGCTCCTTCTTCACGGCCCGATCGCTCTATCTCGCATCAAATGGCGCTCGTTTCGACAACCTCGCCTCTTGTTCGCATGAGCAATGGTGTCCTCTATTTTCTTCTGTGGTTGTAGGTTACTTGCTTCGAGGGTGTGGTTCAAAGGTGCGTCCATCTGAGCGGTGAAGAACAATAGCGTTTTGAGATGGCTGCTCAGGTTTGCCCATCCACTTAGATCTGCATGCCTATACCTCTCATAATCCTACCCTTAGCTCTTATTTCATTTCATCCTTACCACCTACTTCCTGTATCCAAAAGCTACATACACAAACACTCATCTTTCACACTCGCAGTGCAATCAAGCCCATAACACGGTTAAGCGTTGTAGTAGAGATATCACAGAAGTGATGTGCCGTGCTCCTTTTGCAAGCATTCCTGCTATAATCTGTGACAGAGAAATCTCAGGCTGATGTGCTACGCTTGGCTAAAAGCATTCCTGTTGACATAAGTGTGCGTACATTTTTGTACGTTCAGTAAGCGTATTCCACACTCCTACCATCCTGACTCCTTTTACGTCTTCCCTGAACCTGTTTCCTACTATGTCATTCTATCTCCCATTCCCTCTAGCTTTGCTCTTCCATGTTGACAGGGCAACGCTTGAGTAGCCATGGATGGACACTGTTCTTGCTTCTACCAATTCGGTGTTTCGTATTCTTTGTCGACATCTTTCGGGCAAGCCCTCTAACCGTCAACAAAGAGGGGCTATTGAAACATCGTGAAAATTGCGAGTCGGCCTCAGGAAAAGATTCGCAATTCAGGTGAGAGTGCATGTCAGAATTCTAGAAGGGAGAATAAGACAGAGCAACACCAAGAGACGCGTAGCATCAAGTCTTCGACTTCCTGTGCAGATTCCTAATCTTACTATGTTTTCTCTGTTTACGCTATATCACGCGACGTAGCGTAATGGCGCTTAGCATGATTCCGTTTGACATAGTCCGACATCAGAAGGCTAGTTACTTCGGCATGGGGAGAGGCTTGAGCAACGTATATTTTGCTAAGTATTTTGTTCAAGGCCAGGTTTACGCTCTGTTACGCACGGTAGCGTAATGAGCTCCAAAACAGGCAAAGGCAAAGTCTAAGAAAGTGCAACAGATCAACCCTTTTCTCTTGGCGTGCGGATTGCTCATCATACGCTCATTACGCAATGTAGCATATCACAGCGTAGTGCATTGCCAAGCTAGACATCGTTTACGCTTCATTACGCGCAGCTGCGTAAGCGAGCGTAAAACAGCTTGAATCCATTGTTTCCATGTTATGTTACGCTCATGCACGCAACGCAGCATGAATGAGCGTAATATAACCCAAAGACAGTTGAAACATGCCCGATGCGCATCTGTTCTTCACACGCACAATACGCAAATAAGCGTATTGTGCGTAGTCACAAAGTTTGACACAAAAATGGTCAGGTCAACAGTACCTGAAACATTCGGGACACACGTCATCAGGGTTGCACCTTTTCCACAGGACGTCGCAGCCTATAAATACCCCAGTTGACAAAGATACAAGGGTTGGCAAATCAAAGAGGCAAGGACATTTTTTTTGAGCACAGAAGCACTTATTACTTTGAGCAGAGACAGAGAGAGCAGCACTCTGGCAATTGTTGACAGCATCACCTTCCGGCAGAAACAAAGCACAGTTCGCTTTGAGCATCGGCAACAAGAGTAATCGTTCTTTTGGGGAAGACACAACTTTCTCCATCAGCGATCATTGGCCGTCCTAAACAGAAACTACCTAAGGCGAAAGAAGCAGATCAAAGATCGTGAGATCATCTTGCACGGTTTGCAGACTCTATTGGTCAGAAACAGTTGATCGATAGACGTCAGAGCTTGACCTTCCTTGCATCCCAGCTTTGGCCCACGAGGTAGATCGGACTTCTGTTTGGACAGTTTTCTTGTTGTTTTGTGCTTTCTTTACATCAAGTAATCGGGGTCTCCCTAGTGTAACGTGATATACAAAATATACATTTTTCAAGTCAAAGCGTAGATCTTGAAACTACGCGTTTCTCTTGTGTTAGCCTCCTTTTATCGTGTTTAGCATTATCATCGTTACAATTCATCTACATCGTTTTCCCCTCATTTTGCGATTCCTCGAATCAAATCGATCCGCGGAATATTTCATAATCTCCATTGTTTTATTGATTAATAAGTCCCTGTCTGATCGACAAGACCGTTCAGGGCGCCGTGGATTTGTTTTTCCAGCATAGCCCTCACATGGATCCATGGTTAAAACTGTGTACGCGGGATTTTGTTTGGTATTTTCCAACTGCCGACATTTTCCTTCATTACAACAGAAAGTGGTTGGTTTTGGTCTAGACTAAGGTTGGACTTTATCAGGTCATTTCACCATGATTCTCACAAGGGACTTCATGTGACCATGATTGGGACATCCATTCCATTCTCTCTCTCATCCATCAATGCTCCCTATAATT
Organism: Gnetum montanum; assembly: GCA_015680685.1. NCBI lineage: Eukaryota > Viridiplantae > Streptophyta > Gnetopsida > Gnetales > Gnetaceae > Gnetum > Gnetum montanum. The sequence continues at coordinate 67,170 of MNCI01014925.1, read as the reverse complement.
CACCTCACTACTAATTTTCACATTTTTATTTCATATCTTAGTTTGATGTGTTGAAATTCTTACGTAGATTCTTGTTGGTGACCATTTAGGATGCCACTGCCAACAAGTGCCTCGAATAGGGTTTCTGTGCTTGCTGGTCTCCAGTAAAACCAAGGCCTAGATACCTCCAAATAGACTCAAAAGTTAAACATGAGTATGTGTTTGCTGTTATGAATGTTGAAATAGTTGGGTTGCATAGAAAACTATACTCGACTATCATAAAAGAGATTTGACCAACATTGTACAACACTATGAGTTGTTGGAGATTCCTATTTTTTTCAATCACTTAGTTTATATAGTCCTTATAATACCTACTTGTAACAAATAAAATTTTGCAAAAACCATTTGAGCATAGCTCTGCCAATCTACTCCTAATTTTCCCTAGAGAGAGAAAATTCCACAAGAAAACTAGAAATAGAGCAAGATTCAATGGAAAGAGAAAGAAAAGAAAGCATATTTATGTAAAAATCTCAAATATTTAAGCAAGGTAAATTAATACGAGGAAACACTTCATAATAGATTTATCCATAATTCAATATCTATGAATTATTCAAACCTTCTAGGCTCAAACAAGTAATTTCTTAAAGAAAATTCTACTATACTACCAAAAATTGCTACATAAATTACCACGTATGAGTCTCTATTTTGGCTAGATAATATTTTTCAATGATTACATACAACAGAGCTTTCAAATATTTGATAATTTCTGATTGAAATACCAAGGGAATATACTTTAAAAATCAAAAATCTAGTTCAGTCCTATCAAAATTCCAAATATTTTTTGAACCCTCTAGACTATTGAATTTCTCAACTAGCTTGTCTATAGCAGAGGCTATGTTACAGAAATCCTAATAGCAGCCTTAGACATTGCATAATAAAAAACTCTCTATTAAATTACTCTTGAGGCTTTTCAACATGAGCTCTTTTATGGAAAATCTTAATAGGAATCTACTATCATGTAACAAAGAACTATAAAAGCAATCTAAAAATCTCAACTTTAAATGCCAAGTAAACCACTGGCTAAGTAGCTAAAATAAAATAGGAAAGAATGAACTCACAAGATTAAACCAAAGTGTCCAAAATGATGCCTTTAGCTAGCCATCTAACAAGAAATATTCAAATTTCTTTTTTTTTTCAAAAAGCTTTCCCACCCTTTGATTCTACCTTTGAAGCCTTTTTATAGTGCTTCAAAGTAGTTCCATTCATCATAATAAGTTAAGGAGGGTTACAAATATCTAAGGAATTTACCCATAACTCCTTGGGAAGTTATAACTTCTATAACAAGTTATGATAAAATTAAGCCAAAATTGGCATGTGTCTCCTTAGTGATGGAAAAAAGTAAAATAAACTACAAATATCTTGAAGTGTTGGTTAAACCAACATAGGAAGTTACAAATTTCCTAAAAGGAATAATAGCCAAATGTCATAAACTTCTCTCCTTCGTTGTGTGTTTTTTTTAAATGATACTTTCCCCTTTCATTAAATTTAAATTATCTAAGCTCATACTATAACCTTATGTTCACGTTATTTCTTTCTCTTGAGCATCAAGAAATAAAACTACTTCTTTATTTTTCCTTTAAATTCATTCATGATTAATATAACAAAGGTTTAATGCTTTGCTACATGGCCCTAATCTTTCACCTTTGACACCATTGATTTTGCTAGAATTCTAAAGCAACAGTTTCAAATGGAGCTTGATTAGTGTAGCAACTATACATGTGGAAGATTTTTCTCATAGCAAAGCTCAAATCCAAATGCATCAATTGTTGGGGCCATGATTATGAGAGTCAAGTGTACATGTGATCTTCCAATGACTACCATCCTCAACTTTGCTTAAACCCTTGAAACATTGCAATGCCTCCTAGCCCTAAGGTTCAAGACATTTCTACTCCTATCCTACCTAAGCCTTTGCCTAATCCTATCCTGCCAATACAATTTTTTGTTCTTTATCTTCTACATCAAATTCTACATGATTTTAGGAAAAATGCCCCAAAAGTTTCTAAGGCGACAAAAGACATTTTTTTAGATGGATCAAAGCCTATGCAAGATTGGTGGCTTTGTCAAACAAACTAAGAAATGGAATGTTAAACCAAAATCATCTGTAGGTGCTGGTGACCAAAAATGATGTGAGGGGCAATTAAACTAATTGGAGAAAACACAATACATTCATCATGTGGGGCATCAGTTTACATGTTTTGTTTTTTTTATATTTGTTGATAAATGGGTTTATCACTGATATTGACTGCAATGTTTCTACCACTTCTCATGGAATTGTCATCATGTTGTTTCGTCTTTCATCTTCTTTCTTGCATCATGAATAGTTTTTATTATTTCTTGATAATCTTTTTACGCAATCTACCATTTCCTTCAAAAAAATGTAGAGGAAATTTCTATTTTAATGGTGAATTGTCAATCACGCATGATAATATATATTGGCATTTTGCCAAGATCCTCCTCTTAGTTTCACGTGCTCTTGATTTGAAGATGTAGGTTCTGCATAGTAGTTAGAAAACTATCTTGCTATATCCTTGCATACTTTGAAATTAAGGATTTTTGAATCTCTACTCTATTGGTTTTGTTGACATTATCCAGTTCTAAAACTTTTTAGTTATTTTTCTTAAACAACAAATTTGCAAGCACTAGGTATTCATCCCGTTGCTACTTGATAATTTTTAAATTCCTTCACAATAATCCCAATATGTGATGTTTCGANAACTAATGCATTGTCTTCATGCTTGTTTTCTTCAACTATTCGTATTTCCTTTGCATCCATCTCCTTTGCATCTACCTCTTTTGCTGATTTTTAAGACCTATCCCAATTAAATACTTCTATATCTTGAGATACAAATACCTCTCCCCAAGAATCATCTTGGTTAGAATTTTCTTGATTTTCTACTTGATTATCACATTCATGAAATCTATCCCAAACATTGGCCTCTATAGAAAGTTCACCAATAAGAAACATGAACTCATCAGAAAGCCAAAGTAGAAATGGACTTTCTCTTGATGCTCCATGGGCTTTTGCGTTTCAATAAGCTCTTAGAACATGTTCTAGGTAGCATCCCATTACATATGAGATAAATGTTCTTCTCATTGCTCTCTTACCAAGAACCATCTTTTCTGAAACCTACACTCTTTGCCAACTTTCTTTACTTACAGTTTGAAATGGAAAATGATGTAATCTTAAGCAATCCATGTCTCTTCTTATAGTACTAAATAAATTTTAAATTCCCACCAAAGCTTGCTAACCAACCTTTTCACTTTTGTCCATATTAATTACTTTCTAATCATTATCCATGTACCAATTTGAATTTTCTCATTTGATTGTTGAAATTACTTCCCAGTAAATTATTAATTAACCATCGATTCCACTTCACTCATCTTAAGTAATGAGTACTGAGGATAACATAAATTTAATAATTCAATTAATATTTTTAACTAAATATCTTTAAACTTGCACTTAACATGAACATATGTTAGTTTTTATTTTATTTTATTTTAAAATAGTAAATAAACTTACCTAACCATATGAATAGAACATATATGTCATGGTTAAAGATGACATTAATCTAATACATGTTACTACCAAGTGCATACATAATAATTGCTATATACAAAATTTTATTATTTATTACTATATATATTCAACAACATTATAATTACATACTTATACATATTATTATACTATGTACATATATTAATTTGTATAGCGATATTTAAGTCATGGGTAGCTATCCAAAATAATGTTTTATCTATAAAACATTATATGGAAACTATAATTCCGTTCCATCTAATGTTGATAATTTATAAGTATCCTTGGATAATTGTTTTGTAATTTGAAACGGACCAGTCCATGTTATTGTGAACTTATTTGGTTTCTTCATATTCCATAGCAAGACAAGGTATCCTATTCAGAAAGTTCTTTTCAAAGCCTTTTTATCAAACCATTTTTTGACTTGAGATGTATTTTATAATAAATTATCCTTTGCTTTATCTATCTCAACTTCTCTTTTGATGAACAAGGTCATAAAACTTCTATCTTTATTAGTTTTCTCACTATACCTTTGTACAAAATCTAAAGGTAAACTTATAATCTTATTTGTAATACTTGTGGGCAAACCATAAACTAAAGTATAAGATGATGTTCCAATAGCCTTCTTAAACCTAATACGATTCATCCATAATGCAGATTGTAGATAATCAATCCAATTTTCTAAATTTTTGTCCATCGATTTATTAATGTAGAAAATAATTTTTTTATTTGTAGATTCAACTAAGCCATTTCCTTGAGGATAATAATTGGAAGAAGAAAATATGAAAATGGATTTTTCTAATGCCCATGTTATGAATTCTTCAGACTAAAAAGTGGATCCATTATCAGATACTAATACTCTGGGTAGACTAAAATGACTTAAGATTTGATCTTCCAAAAACTTGATTAAGTCTAATGTTGAACTTCTTCTTAGAGCTTTTGCTTTAGACCATTTAGTGAAGTAATTAGTAGCTGTGAGAATAAACTTATGCCTAGCTCTCGAAGGAGTAATTGTACCAATAAAATCCAAACCCTATTGCTAACATGTTCTATCTAGAATTATTGGTTTTAAGGGAGCTCTAGCCTTTTTTATTTTTGGTCCATGGATTTGACATTTATAATATCTTCGAATTTTCAAAGTAATATCTTGATATATATTAGGCCAATAATATCTGTATCAAAGTATATGTTGGATAGTTGATTTAGGGGATTTACAAAATAAATTAGAATGATCGTGGAATCATTCTAAGATGGGATCAATTCGATCATTATGAATGCATTCCAACAAAACCCCTCTAAAATCCTTTTTGTATAATATACCATCTCTAACCACAAATTTACATGATTTCTTGAAGAAAGCTTTTTCTTAACTTATAGTTAAATTATTTAGGATTTTCCTTTTTCTTAACTTATAGTAAAATTATTTAGAACTTTCCTTGTATTAAAGAACTTTAAAATTTCATCATACCAATTTCCTTCATGAGTATTAAGCACACATACTTCATTTTCTCTAACCATTACCTTAGCTAATCCCATTCCCTTAACTGTTTTGCATATTTCCAATGAAAATCTAAAACCTTGAAGCTTTATAAGCCACTTTCCTCTTTTCAATCCAATTTCATTTTATGGTAAGAATTGTTTCACTATAGGTTTGATTAGCATAATATGGACTAATGAACATTCCATATAGTATTTAAAATGTTTAAGTGCTTTGATGACTATGAATGCTTGTTTTTCCAAGTCTAAATAATTTAGTTCAAAACCCTTCAACTGATACCTAAAAAATCCCATTGGTTCATCTTGACCTTCATTTTTCTAAATTTAAGATAGCAATAATGGAATCATTAGAAGCAAAAGCATATAACCAAAAATATTCCTTTAATTTAGGCTTTATCAAATATGGAGCCTCTTGAATGACCCTTTTAATTTTTGCTAAAGCTTTCTCCGATGCTGGTGTTTTCTCTACTTGAACATCTTTCTTTAGCATATGTATTAAAGGTTTAGTAATTTTTATGAATCTAGGGATAAATGTTTTAACAAAATTTATCTTTTCAAAGAAATATCTAAGATAATTTTTTACTTGTAGGAATCTTGATATTCTGTACTACTTGGACTCAAGAATTATCTATAGCAATTCCTTAACAAATCACATGGCCTAGTAAACTCCTAGATTTAGCTCCAAAGATACACTTCTTAGAGTTTAATGAAATTCCATACTTATGAAATTTGTCAAAAACTTGTTGAAGATGACCAATATGTTCTTGCTTTCTTTTTGAGAATATGGTAATATCATCCAAATAAACCATAACAAATTTACCTATTAAACCTTTAAAGGCTAAATCCATTACTTTTTGAAAAGTAGCCCCAGAATTTGACAATCCAAATGGCATTATTTAGTAAGAAAATTTCCCTATTTAGTGATAAATTTTGTATTATATTGATCATTTTTATCTACCATGATCTAATTATAGCCTAAAAAACCATATAAGAAAGAATATACTTGACAACTTGATACTTTGATCAACATCTCATCAACTCTAGGAAGTGGATACTTATCCTTGTCCGAATCCTCATTCAAATTCTTGAAGTCTACACAAAGCCTAATGTTACCATTTTTCTTTCGTATTGGAATAAGGTTAGCAAGCCATGTCGAATATTAGACTAGATATATGATTCAAGCTTGTAATAACTTCTTGATCTCGGCTTCCATAGCTCATTCAAATGATGGATTGAATTTCCTTTGTTTTTACATAACAGTTTTATAACCTTCTATTAAAGAAATTTTATGTGTCATCAAATCTATTCTAAAACCCTTAAGATCATCATAAGACCAGGAAAAATTGTCCAAATTATTTTTTAGAAGTAATAACAAGTTTTTTTTGAAATCTAAATTCTTTTCCTTTGTGATCTTTAACATCTTTGACATCTCATTAGATCCAAGATTTACTTCTTCAAAAGCTTGTTCATTGAGATTTTGTATATCTTTTCTAGTAAACAAATTTTTCTCAAACTCATGTTCATAATCAATTATCCTTTTAGGAATGAAATTTAGCTTAGATTTTGACATTGTCTTAGGTATAACTTGATCATTCTTGGAACATGCTCCACCAAAAGTTAAGACACAATTGCAAAGCTCTCCCATATGTCCAATCATCACTACCAATGGGGAGTGATACATGGAAGAGACATATCTCTTCTAGAATAGAAAAAAGGTAGGAGCCATTATGAGAATCAAGGACATTTAGGTGTCTTACTTGGTAGAAGAAATTATGTAAGCTCTTGGTCTATCTGATTCTAGCATCCATCTAGCAAAAATCTCAATGCAAGAAAATCCTAAGGCAAAAATAAAGTAGACCCAGAGATGTTATGGGATTGATAGTAAGGAGTTTGGCACACTCACACTAGTGGAGAAAATATACATTAAGATAGCATCCTATCACCTCAATCCTATAGTGAGGCCCAGTAAGGTAACAACCTTCTCCACCTATGCCTATGTCGCTCTAAGCAAAAAATTCCTAGTTAATGTTCCACAATTGATCTATCTAGAGATAGAGAAGCATTTCAAGGAGAATGAACATGCAAGAAAAATATTTTTCGTTTCCATGCCTTATCAGAAAACTCTACAAAAGAGCAGGGATAGTTTGCTATGCCAATCACACAATCTAGCATATTCACATCATCTCTTGCTCTAAAATGATAAAGGATAAGATCCCTACCCTATCAAAAGAAGAGGAGTAGTAGCCACCACCTCCACCACCCACTCAAAAAACAATGCTAGAGGCCCATGCAGCTATTGAATGCTTGTGCAAAATCAAAGAGCAAATCTTGCATGAGCGAGAGTAGCAAGCAAGAACCAATGGTGGTGATTCATTTGCATATTGTCCTACAATGAGTCACCTCAACAAAGTGGATCAAATAATGAGCTAGATGGAGGGAGGTGGGCCAATATTTTTTTTTCAAAGAATGTAGCTACCCGTGAGGTCAAATCCTAGTGTTCAAGAGGTGACGGTGTCTCTCTCACAACAATAACAATTCCTAGAAATCTCTAAGAATGCTACTACCTTCTCAGTGCACTTGGAGGAGGACAAAGGAACAACTCTATTGGTGATGCAGCACTAAGAGCACAAGACAATAGTAGAAGTGGTTGCTGATAGAGTCATTGAAGCTTTGAATGCACCTACAGTGCTTGTACCAAATGTTTCTACACTCAGAGATTTGCAAACATCTATAGGAACTATTAGTGAAAGATTGAGTGAAACCCAACACAAAGAGTTGTTGGATAGACTAGTGGGAACTGGGAAACTGATTCCAAATATCTTTGATTTTTTAAATAATATCATTGAAACCTAGTTGGAGTTACTTAAATCAAAGGGTAACTTGAAATGGCTCAAGCACAAAACTAATGCTTGGTCATGGAGGTTGTCAAATTAAGAGCCATTCTTACTAATCGTATGCTCCTCAACCTTGTACTAATAAGAGATGAAGCTTTTCAATAGCTTCAAGATAGACTCAAATAGGTTAAGGTGGGGATGATGATGGTAATCTTTAACAAGTCCATGGAGGCCAAAACATATTTTGTTTAGAAGGACATTGTCCAAAATTGCCAAGAGAATGAGATGCTGACCATAGAAAATCATTTCATACAGAATGTTGATGTGTAGAAATAAAAAATGTAAAAATTAATCTATTAATAGCAAGAGCAACTAGCTAGGGTGAACACTTAGCTTAGGAGATTGGCAATAAAGAATAGAAATCTCTCTATAGAGGAAGTTTGTGCCTTACACCAAAAATATATGATCAAGATTACTGCCTAGAAGAATCAAGATCTAAAATTTGAGAGAGCCAAGAACCACTACAAATATTAAGTTAGCCTATAGAAAAAAGTTAATGAAAGACACATTCAGATGGCTAAGGCAAAATTCCAATAAGGAAAAAAAGTGTGGCAACCTGTTGTTGTTGGAATAGATGCCTACAACAAAGCAAAGATCCACATGAAGAAGTTGCAAATAGAAGAGATGACTAAATATATGGAGCTTGGAAATCTCTAATATGCAAACTTGGCAATGCTAACTATCAAATAATCAAAGTCAGAGTTCGAAGAATTGGTGGCTAGCTTGTACTTGTGTACTAGGTAGAGTTCAAGCACCACAAGAAGACTAAGCAAAAGCTTGAGACTGCAAACACAGAACTTGAATTTCTTTGGGCAAGATTCATCATTCAAAGATCAACCACTAAGAACCTATCCAAAAGAATAAATGACTACTAGGAACTACAGAATGTAATTAGGGCATTCGACATTGAATGCAAACAATGTGCTACCTAGTTTGTTAATGTTAGGGAGCTATTCCCAACAATGCCTTGTCCTTGGAATGTGCTCATTCTAATCCACATTGGTGAAGCTACATGGACTAGGGCATGTTCCTTCAGAATGCATGGTAGAAATTCAGGGTGATTGCTGAAGAAGAAATGCAATGTGATAGAATAAATCCTCTTTCTCACCAAGCAGCACCTTCAAACTCTTATCCTTGTTCCAATGTAAAGGGCTTGTGGTGATTGGAAACTCAATTTTAATAATCTATGCTATGCTTAAAGTTAAAATTAATATATATATATATATATGAATTAAGATAGGAATAAACCTATAAGTTAAATTTAAAAGGTAATCCAGGTATGATTTCTTTTAAATAGGAAAGGGAAATTCTATTAAAATTATTCAATGGAAGACTTGCCAATTGTGACATAAATTTCTATAATTGTTTATAACTCCCTAGGTTCATTTTTATGATATTTTTTACCAAGAAAACACTTGGCAACCATAGCTTAGAGTTTTAATAACTCCCTATGGAAGTCATAACTTCTAGGGTGATTATATTCAAAGATATTTATAAGACTCATAACTTCTCATGATTATTGTAACTACCCTAAGGCCACTATAAAAAGACCTTAAGAGGTAGAATTAAAAAGGAGGAAGAGAGAAGATTTGGGAAAAAGACATTCAAGAATTCTTGTAAGAAGGCTTGCTAAAGACATCAATTTGGCTGCTTTATTTTAATCCTGTGAGTTCATTTATTCCTATTTTGTTTAAGTTACTTAGCTAATGGTTTAGATAGTATCATTCTTGGCATTTAATTTTGGGATTTATCCTCGGTTGCTCTTATAGCTCTTTTTTTGCAGAATATTAGACTTCTATTAAGATTAGCCATAGAAGAGTTCATGTTGTTGAAAGCATCAAGAGCAATTTAATAGTGTTATCTTAGTAAAATTGTCATGTTTTGAGCATAGAGGATTTAGAAAAATCTTTGGTATTTTGATGGGATTGAAATAGCTTCTTTATTTTTAAAGTTTATTGCCTTAGTATTTCAAGTACGAAATTGTTAAATTTTATGAAAGCTTTGTTGAATGTAATCTTTAACAACTATTTACTAGCCAAAATAGAGACTCATACTTTGTAGTTTATGTAACAATTTTAGTTAGTGCAATAAGATTGTCTTTATGAATGCAATCTTTGACAACTATTTACTAGCCAAAATAGAGACTCATACTTTGTAGTTTACGTAGCAATTTTGGTAGTGCAATAAGATTTTCTTTATGAATGCAATCTTTGAAAACTATTTACTATCCAAAATAGAGACGCATACTTTGTAGTTTATGTAGTAATTCTTGGTAGTGTAATAATATTGTCTTTATGAAATTGCTTGTTGAGCTCAGAAAGTTTGGATAATTCGTAATTATTGAATTTAGAATAGCTTTATTGTGAAGTTTTTACTTGTATCAATTTATCTTGTTTAAATATTTGATGTTTCACACAAATTTTGTTTCTTTTCTTTCTCTTTCTAGGTTCATTGAATCTTGCTTGATTTCTAGTTTTCTTGTGAAACTTTCTCTCTAGAAGAAATTAGGAGTATTTTTGCAAAATTGTACTAAACTTGTTTTGTAAAATTTTATTTGTTACAAGTAGGTATTATAAGGTTGTATAGACTAAGTGATGGAACAAAATGGGAACCTTCGACAACTCACAGTATTTGACAAAGTTAGCCACATCTCTTTTATGATAGCCAATTATAGTTTTATACAGAACCCCACCATTTCAATATTTGGAACAACAAAAACATACTCATGTCAAGTATGTTTCATTACTATGTTTATTTGGAGGTATCTAGGCCTTGGTGTTGCCAAAGAACAACAAGCACCTAAACCCTATTCAGAAAAGCTCATTGGCAATCCAATCCTAGTTAGTCACTAGTAGTTATTTTGGCATTAGGAGGGCTAAACATTTGTCCTCTAAGTTCATAAGCCTAAAAGTCCTAGCACACCAACAGTATTTTTTTTATAGAAATGCTTAAGAAATTAGGTACAATTTTCAGTTCATGACCAAGAAGATTGATAATTTAGAAGATTTCAAGGCTTCTAAAGAAATTCTTGATTATAAGATTGATTACTCATCAGAAGAAGAAAAGAAGAAGGCTCTTGAGTTTGAAACAATCACTAGGGCAAAAACCAAAAGGCTAAGAAGATCATTCCTTATGTCTAGTTTATTACTCTATAAAAGAAGACCAAAGAAGTACAAAAGTTCAATGATCAAAGGAATTCTAATAAGATGACAAATCCTTGGCAAAGAGTTACACCATTAGGATGTCAAAATTACTATGATATTCCTAAGATAGTTTACAAATATTTGCTTGAACCTTTTATTCTTGGAAAAGCTTACTTAACTCAAGAATGTTTGAGTTAGCTTTGGCTCATGCAAATGTTCAACATCAAGATCAAGATTGTAGATTGTTTATAGAAAATTTAAAGGATATGGCTCAAATTTGCTATTTGAGCTTACCAAGAAATAATATCATAAGTTGGGATGATATGAAAAGTCTTTTCCTATCCTAATTTGGCAATGAATTATATCAACAACAACTATACTATGGGCTCGTACAGGCTAAGAAAGAAGCTAAAGAGTCAATTAGAGATTTCAACATTAACTTTTAAAGAAATTATGGGCTCTTTCAAAGACAATATAGACCATCAGATGGAATTCTTAGAGATACTTATCTTAAGGATGTGAATCCCAATATTTCAATTTGGTTGAGAAGAACTCCAAACTCGTTAACACTAAATGACTACTTTAGTGAGGCTATATAGTTAGAAAAATAGTTGAACTTGAATCATGAAGAGATTATCTCAACTCAAAAAAGAATAGAGAAAATGATGATTTCCATGTAATATTTTTCTCAACTTAAAGCTTTACCAAGTCCATCTCATGTTAAGATAGAGCAAGAATCTAAAAGCAAAGAATCTGAAAATGGCAGCTTATGAGAAACTTGTCCAGAAATAGAAAAAGCTTTGGAAAAAATTAAAATCAAGGAGGAAAAGGAAAATAAAAAACATAAGCATCAAGATACTAAGTTAGTAGAAGATGAGGATGAAAGTGTGTTGTTCTATCTTGATACCGAATTGGATAATGAGCTATCTAGTGTTCATTATTCTAGCAAATCTTCCAATAATGGATCTAGTGACACTTCTTCTCTATCAAGTTCTGAAGAGGATATATCATTAGATGAAGAGTGAAAATAATAATGAGGAAAATGGATATAATTTGAGATCAAAAGTAGGATTAACTACTTCTAGGTCTCCAAATGTCATTTATGATCCATCTACTAAGAGAAAGACTTTTGAGTCAAGTAGAAGAGAGAAAAATAAAAATAAAGAAGATCAAGTAGAGCAAGGTACTCAAAATCAATCTTTAAATAAATGGATGAAAAAATCAAGCTTTTATGAAAGTGGAGAATATGATTTGATTAAAGATCTTAAACATGTCGAAGAAAATATTAGCATATATCAATTATTACAAATAGATGATTAGAAAAGAAAAGATTTAGAGTTTATTAAAGGTAAAAGAAGAGTTAGAGAGTTAGAGTTAAACTATGTGTCCAACAATGATGAGAAAACAAAAACTAGCTATGATTGTACTCCTAATAAGGAAGCTCCTCCTTTTCTTTTGACAATGAAGTTAAAGGACAAATACCTTCATAATTTTTTGGTTTATTCTAGAGCTACCTCTACTATTATGCCATTATCTATATGCGAGAAACTTGGTTTGACTCTTGAAAAGTCCAATAAGAAGATCGTTCAAGTAGACAAGAGTAGAGTAAAGGTTGTCAGTCAACTACCTAACGTTCTATTAGAAATTGCTTTTGAACCCCATGTTAAGAGTAGAGTAAATATTTAAGTGGTAGATATACTAGATTCACATATTCTTTTGTTGATTAGAAGGTTAAGTAAGAATTCCTCAAGTTATATATCAATAGATTATTCACATATGTGGCTACCTTGGAAAGAAGAACCAAATCAAATTTACATATATAGTGAATCATTGATTGTTGAAAACATTACTTCAAATGGAAAGAATAATGCCATTAAAATAAGATCTTTTGAAATCAAAATTTTAACACTTCAAGAAATTTATAACTTGGAGAAAGAAAAATCTCAAGATGAGAGCAAGTGGGAATTGTACTTTGATGATTCATGTAACTACAATGGTGCAAGAGCTAGAGTAGTTGTAGTAAAAGAGGATTCCACAAGAATATTCAAAGTAATTCATGTATCTTTTGCTTGTACCAATAACAAGGCCAAATATGAAGCTTTGTGTATTGGAATTAAAACAACATTGGAAAAAGGAATCAAGGTAATCACCACAAAGAAAGACTCAAGATTAGTTTATGAGCAAATTAAAGGTAATGGTGTAATAAAAAGTTCATTTTTGTAACCCTATAAATAGCTTATCTACAAAATGTTGGATCAATTTCATCACTACCAAATAGAACATATAGGTAGAGAAGATAATTATATAGCTGATAACTTAGCAAGAGTAGCTTCATCATTAGATATGAATAGAATAGAAAGTTATGAAGGTGTAATGATTGAGAATGAACATCAATCGTCAGTACAAGATAACATAAAGCATTTACAAGTATCTGAAGATGATAATCAAGTACTTAGGTTTATGAAAAATAAGCAAGAATTCAAAGGTCAAATCATACTAGAAAAAAGGTTAAGGTTTAAGACAAATTTCATTCCAAAAAAAGTGATTGAATGTGAACATGAGTTTGACAAAAATTTACTCACCAAAAAAGATGTACAAAATCTAAATGATCAAGCTTATGAAGTAGTGAATTTGGATCTATTGAGATGCCAAAGGTGTTAAATGTCACAAAGGAAAAAGATTCAATTTTCAAGTAAAATTTACCATTACTCTTAAAAATGATTTGGAGAATTTTTCTTGGTCTTATGATGATCTTAAAACATTTTAACTAGATGTGAGGACACAAAATTCATTTGCTAGATGGTTGTAAGATAGTTAAGCAAAAACAAAGCAAATTTAATCCATCATTTGAACTAGCTATGGAAGTTGAGATCAAAAATTTAATGTAAGCTTGAATTATATATCTAGTCTAATATTTGACATGGCTTGCTAACCTTATACTAGTAAGAAAGAAGAATGATGATATTAGGCTTTGTGTCGATTTCAAAAATTTGAATGAAGCCTTGGAAAAAGATAAATATCCACTTCTTAGAATTGATGAGGTGTTGATCAAAGTATTAGGTTGTCAAGTATATTATTTCTTAGATGGTTTTTTAGGCTATAATCAAATTATGGTAGATAAGATTGACAGACATAAAACAACATTTATCACCAAGTGGGGAACTTTTGGTTACCAAAGATTGCCATTTGGATTATTAAATGTCAAAGCTACTTTTAAAAGAGTAATGGATTTAGCCTTTAAAGGTTTAATAGGTGAGTTCGTTATGCTTTATTTGGATGATATCACTATCTTTTCAAAAGAGAAGAAAGATCATATTGATCATTTTCAATAATTTTTAACAGATGTCATGAGTATGGTATTTCATTAAATCTGAAAAAAAAGTATCTTCAGGGTTAAGTTTGAAATTTTATCAGGCCATGTGATTTGTCAAGAAGAAATTGCTATAGATGACTCATAAATTCAAGCAGTATCAAATATTGAAAATCCTAAAAGTAAAAAGTCTCTTAGATCTTTCTTTGGAAAGATAAATTTTGTTAAGAAATTTATCCCTAGATTTACTAAAATTACTAAACCTTTGATTCATATGCTAAAGAAAGATGTCCTAGTAGAGAAAAAACCAAAATCATAGAGAGAATTAGCAAAAATTAAGAAAGCTATTCATGAAGCTCCATACTTGGTAAAACCAAAATTGAAAGAAGATTTTTGGCTATATGCTTTTGCTTCAAATGATTTAGTTGTTGTTGTTTTAACTCAAAAAGATAAAGGTCAAGATGAACTAATTGGATTTTTTAGATATCAATTGAAAGGTTCAAAGCTTAGTTATTCAAACTTAGAAAAACAAGTATTTGCAATTGTTAAGGCACTTTAGCATGTCAAGTACTATTTGGAAAGCTCATTACTTCATATTATGCTAATAGAGCTTACAGTCAACCAATTCTTAGCCCAAAATGAAATTGTATTGAAAAGAGGGAAGTGGCTCATAAAGCTTCAGGGTTTTAGGTTCTCATTAGAAATATGCAAAACCATTAAAGAAATGGGATTAGCCAAGTTAATGACCAGAGAAAATGAAGTATGTGCACTTAAGACTCATGAAGGGAATTGGTATGATGAGATTCTAGAATTCCTTGATACATGAAAAGTTCTGAATAATTTAACTATAAGTTAAAAGAGAAAACAAATTTATGGTTGAAATTAATTTTTATACAAATTGGATTTCAAGGGGATTTTGTTGGAATGTGCTCACAATGATCAAATTGATCCTATCTTAGAACAATTTCATGATCATTCTAATGTGTTATATAAATCTCCTAAATCTACTATGCAACATATATTTCGTTATGATTTTTATTGGTCTACTATGTAGCAAGATATTAGTTCGAAAATTCAAAGATATTACAAATGTCAGATTCATTGGCCAAAAATCAAAAATCCTATAGCTCCTTTAAAATCGGTAATTGTAGATAGACCATTTCAAAAATGGAGCTTAGATTTTATTGGTACAATTACTCCATCAATATTAGGACATAAATTTATTCTCACAGCTACTGATCACTTCATCAAATAGTCTGAAGCAAAGGCTCTAAGAAAAATTTTAGCATAGGACATGATTAAATTCTTGGAAGATCAAATTTTAAGTTATTTTGGTCTACTTGAAGTGTTGGTATCTGACAATGAACTTGCTTTTCAATCGGAAGAATTTATAACATGGGCATTGGAAAAATCCATCTTCCTACTTTTTTTTTTCAAATTATTATCCTCAAGAAAATGGCTTAGCTAAATCTACAAATAAAAATCTTATTTCCTACATTAAGAAGTCAATGGATGGGAACCCAGGAAATTGGATTGACTATTTGCAATCTGCATTATGGATTGATCATATTATATTTAAGAAGGCTATTGGAATATTAGCTTATAACTTAGTCTATGGGTTTCCCATTAGAATTACAAACAAGATTATAAGTTTAACATCAAATTTTGTGCAGAATTAAAGCGAGAAAACTAATAAAGATAGAAGTTTCATGACCTTGCTCATTAAAAGGGAAGCTAAGATGGATAAAGCTAAAGATAATTTATTAAAGAATGCTTCTCAAGTTAAAGGATGGTTTGATAGAAAGGCTCTGAAAAGGAATTTTAAGGTTGGAAATATTCTATTATTATGGAATAGGAAAAAGCTAAATAAGTTTTTAGCAATATGAAGTGGCCCATTTCAAATCAAGGAACAATTATCTAGAGATACATACAAGTTATTNCATAACATATATATTCTATAGGTATGTTTAAATGAGCCTATATAGTATTATTAAACATGTATATGTTAGAGTACTAGTTTAAATAATATTTAATTTAAAGTGTTAGTTAAACTATTTAGTTTATATTATCTCATGTAATCATTACTTGTCATGTGTGTAAGTGGGAGTGATGGTTAGATAACTACTTAATGGTGAATTAATTTCAACAACCAAATAGTGAAATTTAAATTGGCCTTACGTGTAATGATGGAAACATAATTAGTTTTGGCAAAGTGGTAAAATTGGTTAGTAAAATTGATGGGAATTTCAAAATTTCTTTACACTATAGAAAGAGAGGTGTATTGTTTAGAATTGCATCATTTCTCAATTTAACATTTAAGTAGAGAAAACAAGTGAGGTGTTTGTGTGTGAAATCGAAAAATGGTTCTTGGAGAAAGAGTAATGAGAAGGTAATTTATTCCATATGTCATGGGATGTTGTCCAAAGCATGTATTGAGAGCCTATTGTAAGGCAACCACTTGTGGAGCATCAAGTGAAATCCCTTTCCTACTTTGGCTTTCAGATGAGTTTAGATTTCTCATTGGTGAACTTTCCATACATTCCAATGTTTGGGGAAACTTCCATGAATGTAACACTCAAGATCAAAGAGAGTCTAGTAGAGATGATTCCTGGGGAGAGGCTTTTATGTCTCAAGGCATAGAAGTATCTAATTGGGGAGAACCTCAAAAATCAGCAACTGAAGAGATGGATGCAAAGGAGACAAAAACAATTGTGGAAAGCAAAAGTAAAGACCAAAATTAGGCTACCACTATGCAAAAGGAGGAAAGAAAGACATTCATAACAACTAAAATTATGTATGAAAGGACTCTTAATATGACAATCCCTAAGAGGATTACTCTAACTATTCTCTTCCCACCTACAAATTAGTTTGTATAAAGCTTTTTTTTGTACAGTTTCTTAAGTTCTATTAGGAATGAGATTTTTATTTAGTTAAACCTTAAGTTTGATGAAATTTTTCCTCAAAAAATATTTTCATGTTTCTATGTAAAGGATATTCCCAATAAAATTATTTTCCTAGCTAATGTGTTTAAGGAGAGGGAATAGAATGTTGATACATTTCATGCCATTATATGGAGCAGGAATATGAAATCATCAATTATGATAAAAGTTTTTTCACTTGAGGAATATGATTAATGTTGCCTATTTAAGTTTTAGGCGAATAATTTATTTAGTGCTACTATGACTGTTATTTATTCATAATTGGAAGCATATGATGGATTACCTTTTGGTTCTTAGTATTTTTGAGCTTTTAGGTTCTAATGGATACATAAGCAATTAACATTTCCTTTTCTTGAGATTAAATCCATGATGAGCCTATTACAAGCCTAATATGTTTAAGTTCTAGTGGGAACAATTAAATAGGGATGTGTAATCCATGGTTAAAATATCAAAAAACTTTAGAGTGTAAAGTTTAAGGAAAGTATTGTAGAGATACTATAAAAAATCCTTTGTAATAAATTATTGTATTGGTGCTTTGGAAGATGAATGAATAATTGAACAAGGAAATAACCAAGGTTAGCTATTGTTAACAAAATAGTTTTTTAAGTAGCAGAAAAAATTGGAAGTACTTTAGATAGTAATGATTACAAGTATTATTGAATGTGATGGATTACATGAAGAACTGCAAAACTTCTTAGAAGTTACTACAAAGAAGTCATTAAACTAGGTTTTATACTTTGAAAGTAGAAAGTTTTTGAAGGAAGTTGAATCATTATTTGAAGTATCAATTACGAATTGTGAGAGGTAAGTGCATTATACAGAGTTTGTGTTTTTTCTCAAGAAAAAATGTATATTCACAAAGGCATTGTGAATTTTTTTTTAAGGAGAAATGAACACCCAAGTAGACACCATGAGCAGAGTAAAGAATGAACAGAAATGTATAAAATGATAGGTGTTGTTAAATCAAGAATATCATATGATAGTGTCCCAGTATGAGGATATAACCTAAGAACTTTATTCATTTTAAATAAGCCCATGGAGGTTAAATTATCTCTACATGACAAATGACCAATGATGTATAAAAAGAAGGAAAAAAATTGCCTTAAGAAAACTATTTGATATATAAAATAAACTTCATGATGAAATAGAGAGAATAAACAACAGACTTTACTCAAAGGATAGAACCAGAAACACAAAAAATTAGTGGAATATAAAACAAATCTAAATAAATTTTAATAGAAATGTTGGTTTCTTCAAACCCTAGAAAATTCTCAAACTCCTAAAATAAAAAATAAAAAAAATTGCACAAAAAAATGGTATCAACAAGAGCAAACAACATTAACGACATTGAGAATTCTTAGCGGTAGCAGCACTTTCAAATCCTAACTACTATGAAATTTTTGGTTCCATCTAAATCTCATTAGAGCACATTCCTTCGGAATGCATGGTCTTCCCATGGTTGGGTTGAGCCAGAGCCAACGCCAATGCACACCATCTCAACAATGACAGTGGCACTGACATGAGGTTAAATGACAATGCTTAATGGTAGTAGTGTGGCATGATAATACGGATTAGGCATGGAGAGCATCAATGATGGTACTAAATCATAGGTGACACAATAGGCGTGAATGGCATAGGAAACCATGGTAGAAATTTGGGGCAGTTGCTAAAGTAGAAATGCAATGTAGGATAATGAATTCTCTTTCTCACCATGCGACATCCACAAACCCTCCTCCTTGTTTTGATGTAAAGGGCTTGCGGTGATCAAAAACTCAATTTTAATAATCTATGCTATGCCTAAATTTAAAATTAAAAAATATATATATATGAATTAAGATAGGCATAAACCTATGGGTTAAATTTAAAAGGTAATTTAAGTATGATTTCTTTTGAATAGGAAAGGAGGAGTTTATTAAAATTATTCAATGGGACACTTTCCAGTTGTGGCATAAATTTTTCTAATTGTTTATAACTCCCTAGGTTCATCTTCATGATATTTGTTGCCAAGAAAACACTTGGCAACCATAGCTTAGATTTCTAATAACTCCCTATGGAAGTTATAACTTCTAGGGTGATTATATTCTAAGATATTTGTAAGATCCATAACTTCTCATTATTATTGTAACTATCCTAAGGTCACTATAAAAAGGCCTTAAGAGGTATAATTAAAATGAAGGAAGATAGAAGATTTGAGGAAAAAACATTTGAAGAATTCTTCTTAGATGGCCTGCTAAAGACATCAATTTGGCTACCTTTTTTTAATCTTGTAAGTTCAATTCTTCCTATTTTGTTTAAGTTACTTAGCTAATGGTTTAGATAGTATCATTCTTAGCATTTAATTTTTGGATTTATCTTAGGTTTCCCTTATAGCTCTATTTTTCTGCAATATTAGAATTCTGTTAAGATTAGCCATAGAAGAACTCATGTTGTTGAAAGCCTCAAGAGCAATTTAATAGTATTGTCTTAACAAACTTGCCATGTTCTAAGCATATAGGATCTAGAAAAATCTTTGGTATTTTGATGGCACTAAAATAGCTTCTTTATTTTTAAATTTTATTGTCTAAGTATTTCAATTAAGAAATTGTCAAATTTTTTGAAAGCTCTATTGAATGCAATCTTTGATAACTATTTACTAGCCAAAATAGAGACTCGTACTTTGTAGCTTACGTAGCATTTTTTGGTAGTGTAATAAGATTGTCTTTATAAAATTACTTGTTGAGCTTAGAAAGTTTGGACAATTCATAGTTATTAAATTAGGAGTATATTTATTATAAAGTGTTTACTCATATCAATTTATCTTGTTTAAATAGTTGAGGTTTCACACAAATCTGCTTTCTTTTCTTTCTCTTTCTAAGTCCATTGAATCTCACTCTATTTTTAGTTTTCTTGTGGAACTTTCTCTCTAGGGAAAGTTACAAGTAGATTGGCTGAATTGAGCTAAAATGTTTTTGTAAAATTTTATTTGTTACAAATAGGTATTGTAAGGACCATATAGACTAAGTGATTGAACCAAATAGGAACCTTTAACAACTCACAATATTTGACGACGTTAGTTGAATCTCTTTTATGATAGCCAATTAAAGTTTTATACATAACCCAACCATTTCAATATTCACAATAGCAAACACATACGCACATCTAGCACATTTCATAACTACTAAGTTTATTTGGAGAAATCTAGGCCTTAGTGTTGCCAAAGACCTGTAAGCACCTAAACCCTCTTCAAAGAAGCTCGTTGGTGATTCAATTCCAAATGGTTGCCAATACTATCATGTGCCTCACTATGAGTTAAAAAATACATTTAGATTCACTAACTTAAGATGAGAAGACAAGGATCACAAACTTAATATCAACTCCTAGCAAAATTACATTGCCCATCCATGGATTATGATCTCATCGCACATGAATACTTATGACATGTATCGTAGAGTGTTGGGATACACCACCACTCATCAACTTGGTAACCTAGTGATGGTTACATGAGCTAAAGATGTGTACAGCAAGCCAAGAATGGATGCTCATCATCATAGGCTAGAATAGATTTATATTTCTGTTATCACTTAAACTAGATTTTATCCTCACTTTCATTATGTTTACATTTAGAAGTAATATGAGCCCATGACATCAACATATCATATACCTCACTTAGAGTTAAATCATAAACTTTCACTTTATTACCTTGAAGTGGAAAGACAATGATCACAAATTGATTATCAACTCCTAGCATACTTACATTATCCGTCCATGGATTATGATCTAGTCACACACATGCAGTCATGACTTGTATGATGGAGTGTTGGGATACCCTACCACTTATCACCAGTCATTGCCATCTCTCACACCTACTCACATCCTTTAGAATACTCCAATTCTTACTTCTCACATCCTTTACTCCATTTTACATCAATTCTTAATCCTTCCCTACATCCTTTGCACATAGCACTACACATAGCCTATAGCCATTGCACAACACTATATCCAACACTTTGCATCCTTTTACATCCTTGCATCACCTTTTAAATAAAGACTAGATTCTGGCCATGAAAGAAAGAGAAACATAAATATAGAAACACACATAATAAATTAATATTTTTTTAAAAAACTACTAATAGTAGTGTTGGTGACACTAAATGATGATTTTGTTATGAACATGGTAAACACTGGTAGCACTAAATGATATAAACCTATCTATTATAAAAACACTAGCAACCTTTTTTACTATAAACAAGGACAACCCTAATAAACTATGTAAATCATATAGTTAAATCACAAATTTTTAATTAGGAAATGATGATAAAGAAATTAATAAAAATCCTATGGTTCAAGAAAAAATATCAATACAAAATTTAGGATTTCGATACAGTTTTTAAAAAAAAAAACATTTAAAAAATCCCACCAATCAATCAAAACTAAAAGACTAGGTTTTTAGAAGGATTGGAACAACAAACTTGATCTTGATCTTGGACATGTCATGTTACAATTGTTGTAGTCACAAAAAAAGGAGGAGGTGAATGAGCCATTGAAGGAGGAAAAGGCACACACAGTGGTAGGAGCAGAGGAGCCATTGGAGGAGGGAAGCATAAGTTGGACCTCATAATCACACAATGATGGTGATGAATACTACTTGATGAACAGGATCATGTGGTGATGATGATGCTAGAAAGAGTGGGAGCCATCACTTGAACTTAGATGGATGCATAGACAGACCATCGTTGGAGCCATCTAAGCTAGATAGCATACACACAAAATTTTTTCTCTACCATTCATCCTAATCCTAGCTCTACTTTTGCCCTTTTTCCTAACCCTAAGTCATTAAGAAGAAACTCTAGTTTGGAAGGGACTTAGGAGTCACTTTCTATTATATCATCTTTGTCATAATTGCATTAAATGTGTAGTTGATTTTCTACTTTGGTGCATTGATGGTTTATCCCAATTTCCTAACCTTAATTTTTCTAAGAAGTGGTATCAAAATGAGGTTTAATTAAAGTGAGATTTAATTGAAGGTTCTTCATATATATGTTTTATGTAATATCCTGTTGCTAAAAATCTGGTGACTAAAGTTTGCAAAATAACTTTTGTTAATGATAATGCTTTATGTAGAAGGTTGTGAATGTGTTGAGGTTTTCATAGGTTTTGGCTCTTTTATATAGGTTCCAGTGGTTTTTGGATATTATCAATTTTCCACAAATTTGCACATTGCCATTAATTTTGTAGTGACAGATTGATTTTTTAGTGATAGTTTCAATAGCTTAATTTTAGTAGGGATGGTGTAACATCTAGCCATAAATAGATGTGTGGCATGACAAATGGTTTTTTTGCATGTATTATGGGCTATTCTTGTGGGTAGTTGCTAGTTTCATAGAAAATGTTTCTCCTATATTTTTATCACTATAGAAGATAAAGGTGCTTGTTGCTTGTAAGCTTGTTTAGATTCATCATTGGTAGTTTTAATAATATGATTTGTTCTTGTAGATGCATTATTAGGATGAATTGTTGAATTATATTTATTATAGGAGGAATTAATTTTGTTGCAAGATTACCGGTTTATCAATATATCATAAACTTGAGATTTTTCTTATGATGGTTTCCCAACAATAAGTTTTCTACAAGTTGTTAATAGCTAGATATATTTTTTTATATTGCAACACATGTAATGTAATCTTACTCACATGTAGCATGAAAATGAATAGTGCATATGTTAAGTAAAGAATTCAAATCAAGAGGGTGGATTGTGTATTCTTATGTTTGTTCTTCATGTTGGCATTGAGGAGGTGATTGTTAGAAATAGCAATGCCAACATAATAATTTTATTAAATCTAATATAGTAAAAATCTAGATTACTTAAAGATATAAATTACATCTAAAAATAACTTAAGATGATGTGAAAGAAAGTTAAGCTAGAGAACAATTGAAGATTATTCTAGTAAAGTTGGAGAAGAGTTAAGGAAACCATGAGATTACTCAAAATATACTTGGAAATAGCTTGCTTGTTAAGCAAAAAACCACATGTATTTATTGATAGAAATAATAGAATTATATTTTGTGATAGTTTACCTAGATTTGAAAAAGGGTTTAGAGTTATTTTCTATTTTAGCATTTTTTTTCATAATCACATCATATGTGTGATTGATTTTCTGCTTTATTGCAGTGATGATTTTTCTTAATTTCCTTATCACCCTTTTGCTTGTTGACATAAGGACATGTCTATTCTCTTTAGGGTATAAAAGAATCTATGATATGGTTGGTGCTTAATGTATGTAATGATGAAACCATGATTATCATGCATGATCTTTATTTTATCATCATGGGTATTTCATCTCACATGTATGAACATGACAAAATGTTAGCTACATTTACTCACAACCCAAATCTTCAAAAGCATGTCTATTCACTGAAAGGTGCAATTTCCAAGTGTAGATCATTAAAAGCACAACACTTTTCGAAGGTGACTACAATTGAACTAGTACTAGTAGTCCCTCACAATACAATGCATAATACTACTAGAAGTCTTCCATTCCACCAGAAGCTAAAGTGAATGTTGGGTTCTAGTAGTTGGAAGACTTTTGAAATCCCATGTGTAGTGGCTACAAGTAGCATGAGATCACAGTTTTATATGTTATAATGCAAGATGGTGCATTACACAACAAATCGCACCCACCTAAAAATATTATACATTGCACGAATGAATTGAAGCTAGTAGCCCAAGTTTTGTATTATAGCATTACAGCCAAAACAAAAGAAGTATCACAAATAAGATTTGTGCTGATTTCTAAGGTATGTATGAATGTTGATTTCAATTTACAAGTTATGTTTATCAATTACAATGTTTATAGATTGTGGAACTATTTTTTGAGTTAGTGACCAAAACAAATTTTTTGATTAGATGCAAGGATGGCAAGAGCATGTTGGTTTCTGGGAAATAACATGATAACAAGAAATACAAGACCTACTAATTGGTCCTTTTTCAAAAAATAAAATAAGATGGTCCTATTTCTATGATGATTCCTTTGCTTGGATATACAAAGACAAAGTAGAAAATTTCATCATAGGAAAACTGATGAGTGGCGAGGTACCCCTACACTCAACCATACAAAAACGAGCATCTCACGTGTGATTCGGTCGAACTCCAAGGACTAAGTGCTTACACGCCTTAATGGAACACTTAAGGTTAATCAATCATTGTCTCCCTAGACTTACTTGTATTGTCATAGTTGTATGGTTAAGTAAGCCTGAGGTGTATGATTTTTATGTCTTTTATAATGCCTATGCTAGTAGGGAAAGGTGAAGAGAACTAAATAACTAATTTCCATTAACTATTCACTAATTAAGCTTTAATTAACCTAGCATCAGTATCTATTCCCACTTGCCACACACACCCTGAACTAGTGTAACGCTACTGGGATTACCAAACGCTACTCGTTACTGGGTTACCAAGAGTTACACACATGCTCAAAGCGGTCGTACTGAATGCACTTAACTAGGAAAGTCAAGGGTTGAGAGAGATTAATTATCTAGGAAAGCATTTAAACATTTAACAATAATTAAATCCTATTTAGCTTAGTCCATATGCTACAAGGGTTATTAAAAAGTTCATCTTTATTATCATACAAAAATGTGTGCTTAGGTACAATTTGCTCGAATAAAGATCTGTTCACTTTGAGACTCCTATTGCGGGCACAAGGAAATTATTCTAACTCTAGAATGGTAAAACTGCTATAGTTTGGCTAAGGGACTAACTGTAGATGTAGAAACAAGGGAAAGCCACCTCTTATTTATAGATGTTTCAGTGGGTCGTGATATCGAGGGGGCAGACGTGATATAGCGGGGGCAGACGTGATATCACGGCTCATCATACCCCCATGACTGAATGGAAAGGTATGGGATTATTGACTTGAATGACACTAACGGTAAATGGGGTGACATGTGAACGGATCATCATTAGAAAACATGATAAAATTAGTGTTCATAACAACAAGAGTGAACACTATACACATTTGACATTTAGCCTTATTTGGCAGCTGAGAGAGAGGAGAGAAGAGAGAGAAAAAAGAAGAATTTCATTGCTGCCAATGACAAGATTGCGCCTTTCGTTGTCCATCCATAAGCATGTCATCAATCTTGTTCCTTGCATAACTGCTCTAGCACTAGTCCATTCCAAGTGTTCCTTCCAGATCCAATCCATTGGTGTAGGATTGCCATTTGCACACACACAACACAGTCTTTGTATTAGCAAGGGTGAATGAATCACAATGCAATTGATACCTTACCTTAGTGTAAGGTCCATTGGCTGAGTTGTGATATGGCTAATACGGATATGGAGATATAATACTAGTGACTACCCGAGGTGTAGGGGTTAATAGAAAATTGAAAAAATTGGACTAGGACCCCCATGACTGAGAGCGAACCTCTGGTAGCGAGAGAATGGAAAAAGATAAGGAATAAGAAAGATGGAGAAAAAGAAACAACGACAACACCGATAAAATGGATGTTAGAGATGGAGATAAACAAAATAAATGGTGATTGCGGAAATGTTTAAGGAAAAGAAATTAATGGATGCACCAAATAGGAATGCTAGTGGGTCCTCCCCAAAGCAGGCTCATGCCCTTAATGCCCTGATAATCCCACATTCAAAGAGTCCGTAGGCTCTAGAAATGTCATTTGGAAACAAGCGTTAAATTCTTAACCACAAGAGTTTACCAAAAAGAAAACAATGCATCAACCAAAATATGGACTATTGATACAACCAATAATGAGGTGAAAATGGAGAAAGAAGGATGGTAAGGAGAGAATGGAATGGAGTCTCAAGAACAAGGTGGTGTACAGCCCCTTATGTATTAATGGTTAATGTGACATGGTAGATCTCATTCCAAATCCAGCCTCAAACAAACCACATCCAGTGACTTTGCATTAATACATTTGACCAATCCATCGACCTGAAGTAACAAGAATGCTTCCACCAAAAAGTTACCACCATTCCAATGAAATCAAAAAGGAAAAAGTAGGAAGAGAGAAGGGCCTTAGTTAGAGGAAACATTTTTATTTAGTTCCNGTTCCAAGCCAAGAGAGACCATAGAAATTCATGAATGTATGGGTGACATTGACTCATTTCCTATTATATCAAAAGAACCATACCTTAGTATCAACATCATAACTTAAAGGTAAAAACCAAACATTAGCAATCAATAGAATATAGTTCATACCACCATCAGGAGCACTTATTAGGTGATGAATCAAACAAAATAAACAAACACACAAATAAACAAAAAAGTATGAACGATGTTGCAAAACAAAAACAACAAAAGTTAAAGAAACTTGTAAAACAAAAATGTGTAAAACAAAAACTTAAAAAGAACTAAGGGCTGTGAGTGATCAGAATAGGTGGCCATCTCCCCCATGATTAAGGGAGAGATCCAAAATAATGAGCACTTGTTTGAATTTTTTAGAAGTATCCAACTTCTCCCCATTGATGTTTTTAGGTTAAGGGTTGGAAGTTGGCGGTGCTCTTGCTCCAGTGTATCTATGCTTTTGATGTGAGTGCAAGTTGTTCCCCCAGTTAGCTCCATGCATGTTGATAAGTTGCTCTTTGGATTAGCTATCAACCACGGGTTGTCTCTTTGTTGTGTGGTTGCTACATACAAGCACTTGTGTATGTTAATTTCTTGGGCACATCGGTTGCATGTAGGCAATGCTGAACATTCCTATATGTCATCACATCCTATATCACTATATGTGATGCATGGAACTTTCTTCTTCTCGATCTTCCCAAAAGTGTTTTCCTTTTATATCTCTAGGGAAATCATGGATTCCTAGGCATGCGTCTATGGTGCTGAGCCATGCCCTCCCCATTATAATTGGGAAGTCCCCCTTGTCATTATTTACCTCTATCACTAGGAAATTAGCTGGGTATGACCAACCACACAGTGTTAACGATGTCCTCCACTAGTCCCAAGGGAACAGTGATAGATTGGTCAGCTAGCTCTAAGCGAATATTGCTCTTCTTTAGTGGTTGCAGGTTCTAGGCTTTATACATCTCTTGTGATATTAAGTTAACTCCAGAACTTGAGTCCAGAAGAGCTTTACATTATTTATTCTTAGTGAGTTGGAGATAGATTAAAGGACTTCCAGGATCAGAGAATTTCCTAGGAAGGTGGCCCTCATTGATCCAATCAGTGATGGTATGTGTTAACATGACTATATGTGTTGAGCTTTGTTTTTGGTTTGAAGGGAGCTTTGAAGCCTTATTTGATAGAGAAGCATTTGGAGGCTCAACCACTTGTGGTTATGAGAGCTTTTTTGGACTATTAGTTCTAAAGAAAGGTCTTCTCCTTGTACGGTTGTCAGAACTAGTAATGGGTTGAAGGTTTACAGCTCTCATAGCATTGTGTTGTTGTGGTTGAGTGGGGAGTTCCCCTTGCATTGCTGGAGCAGGTGGTAATGGAGTTATCAATGTGAGAGTTGCAGATGGATTTGGAGGATGGTATGTATGTGATGTGTCTCTCCTAGGAGAAGGAGTCCTATAATACTCCTGAGATTGGTAGTGACGTTGTGGTGTCACATGACCAATAGAGTCACATGGAGAGATTGGATGCTGCATGTAATAACCATATGGGTCTGGTTGCTGGTAAGGGTATTGTTGCCTTAGCAGTGGCATCCCCCATGATTGTGGGTATTGCCACTGCTAGTGTTGCTCAATAGGTTGTGGCAGATTTCCACTTGAGTAATACGTTAAAGGTTGGTGGAACTGCCTTGGGTTACCTTGGGGATAAGGTAACCTTCGGGGTGTTTGCCATTTCTTAAGTCATGGGTTAAGTGCATACACCCCAGACTCTTGTAGATGTGAGATTACTGGGCAACATCCCTTAGGATGGTCATACTGGCATATCTCACATCCACCGTCATTGTCCATATCAAAATCCACAACCTCTTCGGTGATAGCCATTTTACCCTTACCTTTGTTGGATACATCATCCAAATTCCCTCTTTTTCTTTTTTTCATAGTCACTACTTCGCTCCTTAGACTCCTCTACGATTCTGAGAAAAATTTCAAATATACTATCTAAGGAGTCCCACATTTGGTCTACCTTCATTGACACTTCTATTGTTAATTTTTGTAGTGGCAAGGTTTTCCTATGCACCATCTCTTTGAGTGGTGACTCTTCCTCCTCCTCATAGAATCTCACTCCCCTTTTTCAGAGGGAAGAATCGCAGTTGTACTCTTCTGCACTTTCTCTCTTGTGTAGCTCTCCTTCTTCCTTAGCTACTTGTTCCAGCACTCTATGGACCTGATGGGACCTAAGCTCTAATAATCTCCCTTGGGCATATGTTCCAAGGGTTCTCCTAGTTTCGTGCCTAAGTCCATCTACGAGATGGCGTAGTTGATCTTGATGCGAGTAACCATGGCTCGGGCAATGATGTAACAGTGTATAGTATCGGCCCATGGTAGCATCCAAGGGTTCATCAGTTTCCTACTTCCATCCTTGGATTTTCTTTCGCAGGTTGGACACCCAGGAGTACGTTTGATACTTATCATTAAACAGTTCTAGCATCGTACACCACCTTTGAATGGATTCTAGTTCTAAGAACCGATACCAGCTTTTTGCTTCTTTTACTAGTATCCTTGGGAATAACTTTAGCTTTTGCCACTCATTCTCAATGTTCTACAAGGTACATGCATCATGAAATGCTTGTAAGTGGTTATGAGGATCAGCGTTGTATCCCCCCTCAAATCGTGGGATATTATTCATGTCCAACCTCTTGATCCTGCTATCTTTTTGGTGCCTTGTAGGAATTATAACGACCTCCATGATGTCTAACATGCTTTGGCTTGCAAGTAGGTATTCTTCGTGGTCATTTCTCTCATAGTTTCTGTGATGTCTACGGGGTTCCCTACTTTCCCTTCTTCCATGCCTTGATTCTCTAGAGTGCCCTCGTCCTCGCTCTCAACTCTCTCGTCGAGGTTTCTCACTCTGTTTACCCTTATCCTCACAGTTAGGTTCCTTATGATTATGTCCTGATACTGAAGGAGAGGGTGAATGTGGCGATGAAGGTGAAGAAGAAGGAGAACCATCACCATGATGATGTTTCCTACCTTCTCTTCAGTGATCCCGACCCCAATTTTGATGACGATCAGAATGCTCATCCTTATCATGTGTTCGTGTTCCCTCATTGAACACTTGGTGTTCATGGGAATCGGAACCAGGATTGTGAATCGTGGAGTGAAGGTTCTAATACACCACCTCTTCACCATCGTTAGGAGGAGGAACATCATTTTGTGGGGAACCGATTAAAATAGGTTCACCACCCTTAATTTCACTTATGACGGGTGAAGCATTATGGGGCCCTTTGCCCTTCAACAATGTATGGTATCTCTCCTATTGCAAGTTCCTTTGACGTTGTGCTTCTGTGGGATGGTAATCCCTTGTGTCAAAATTGCATGCAACATATTCTATGTATAATTATGACATGCCTATTCGTGTAAGAGCACGAAGGAGCATGTTAGGGACTGCTCAGTCTAGAGGCAACACTATGTTATCCTCCAAGTCTCTCCAACGCAGTTGTTCATCTTGATGGAGAATAAAGGTAAAGTCAAGTACATACTCATCATGATGAACATATACCAGACGAAATTGTTGAGGAACTGGTGGATATGGATCACTTATGTTGTACCACTGACTGTCTCTAGTGTTGTTCCTGGGCAGTGAAGTGCTTTTGTGCAAATAAGAAGACATTTTTGTCTTATTCGGTGTGCTATTTATCATTATCTTTTATATATATATATATATATATATATATTCTTTTAATCAACCCTAAGATTTCATTCTAGCTTCCCAACGATATGGATGATCTCCTATGTCCTACGTAGTGCACAAACAACTAAGTCCCTGGTAACGACGCCAATGATGAGTGGCAAGGTACCCCTACACTCAACCATATGAATATGAGTGTCTCATGCACGATCTGGTCGAAATCCAAGGACTAAGTGCTTACATGCCTTAATGGAAAACTTAAGGTTAATCAATCGTTATCTTCCCAGACTTACTTGTATTTTCATGGTTGTATGGTTAAGTAAGCCTGAGGTGTATGATTCTTATGTCTTTTATCTTTTTAATGCCTATGCTAGTAGGAAAAGGTGAAGAGAACTAAATAACTAATTTCCACTAACTATTCACTAACTAAGCTTTAATTAACCTAGCATCAATATCCGTTCCCACTTGCCGCACACACTCTGAACTAGTGCAATGCTACTAGGATTACCAAATGCTACTTGTTACTAGGCTACCAAGCATTACACATGTGCTCAAAGCGGTTGTACTAAATGCACTTAACTAGGAGAGTCAAGGGTTGAGAGAGATTAATTATCTAGGAAAGCATTTAAACATTTAACAATAATTAAATCCTATATAGCTTAGTCTATATGCTGCAAGGTTTATCAGAAAGTTCATCTTTATTGCTGTACAAAAATGTGTGCTCAGGTACAATTTTCTTGAATAAAGATCTATTCACTTTGAGACTCCTATTGTGGGCACATGGAATTTATTTTAACTCTTGAATGCTAAAACTGCTATAGTTTGGCTAAGGGACTAACTCTAGATGGAGAAACAAGGGAAAGCTACCTCTTATTTATAGATGTTTTAGTGGGCCACCATATCGCGTACGTGATATTGTGGCTCATCACAAACAAAGAAATGAAATATTTCTGTACAAATTTTTCTATAGGAACCAAAACCAACAAAAATGGGAAAAGGAAATTCACTCTCAATCAAACCACTACACTCTTCATACAAGTTAGGTTTTCTTGAATTTTTTGTCCTCAACAATGTTTATTAAATATTTTGTATAATGCATATTATTATACTACTATCTAATATCCATGCATATACATTAATCAGTTATCATTGTTTGTATGGCCCGAATGTTACCGTAGGGGTGGTACCTAAGGAAGAAAGAAAAAGAAATAGGACTAGTAGAAAGACTAGTTGTCAATGTAATTTCATAGTTTGCATTATGTGTGGTGCTAACCATGTTTCATGCATTATATATAAAGAAATGAATCATGTTAACACATCGAGAGCTTATTATCATGACTTGCTTGGTCCCCATGCCAAATAGAAGAGATGCCTAGTCAATACATGTTTCCCCTAAGATATGTCAAAAGATAGTGACATTATGGAACAAAGGATTTTCAATAGATATATTAAGGATCTATTCAATGAAGGGAAATAATTCAAGATATCATGGAAAAGAGATATGTTTCTTCTAAAAAAAATTATAATATTTGCAAAGATGTTACACTAGAATACAAAAAAGGTGAGCATGATAAAATTAGTATATGGTTATGGTACTAAAGCACCATAGATTTTTTTTCTTTTACCATCAAGAGGAGAACATTGAATAAGCTATTCCAATAATCATTGGGTTGAAATCACCATGGATGCTGAAAAAGATAATAGATCTCAAAACAACATACTTTCTATGAATTGAACCTTCAACACCAACAAATATGGAGTAAGTGAAAAGTTGGGTTATTTATTAGAAACCATGTATGAAGAATATTTTGTATTGCAATTGGCTCATTTTTCTAATATAAATCATATTTTTCTAAACAGCTCCATCTTCACACAATCATGGCTTTTGATTCATACTACAATGGACTCCTCTAGATGTATAGAGATAGATATCATAGCTTGGCTTTCTAAATTGATGAGAAGATGCAAGTCCTAACAATCACAATGGACAATAAATACTTTCATGCTAGATGATTCAAAAGCTAAAATGAATGCTATAAGGTAATAGTTAAAACACTAAAATTTATTGTGTTATTTTAAAGTTGAGTTCAAAACATGGAGATATCAAAATTGAATGTGCAACATTATTTGAAATCTTCAGGTCTATATTTGGTTGTTGTATTTTTCTATGTATTTGGCATGTTTGTAGGGCATGGAGGAAGAACTTGGCAACAAAGGTTAGAGATTTAATAATAAGAAAGGCAATGGTAGCACACCTGAACTTTATTATGAATGAATGTAAAAATCCTATGGATGTTGTTGTGGAAATTAAGTTTGTCAATGAGCATCAACAAAATGTTCACTTCATCAATTACCTAAAGAGCTAGTGGATAAATGGAGATAAATTTTGTAAGTATATATTTATTTGATGTTCTAATTACAATTCTAATAAATTTATATTGTATGCTCCATTGTTTTTTTCTTGTTACTATGGGCTCAAACATTCATTTCATAAGGATATGAACAAAACCCTATCATGATATCCCTCATGCTCAATAATATATAAACAATGCTATGGAGTCCTATCATGGATTTTTAAAAGAAATATTCTTGAAAGATATCATAAATAGGAAATACCATTACATTGATTGGCTTGTATGAACTTTGACAAAGGTACAACTACATTACTGGAACAATGCAAGACTTAAAAAGCTACAGGATATCTAGTAAATAGAAAGAATAGAGAAATTAATAAGAAGTCATGGGAAAAGGCTATTGAAATGTATGATGATGATTACAAACAAGTCCTAGATAAAAAGGATGAATATCCTGTGCATAGTCAAAATTCTTTGAAATGGGATACTTGGTACAAGGTATCCAAGATGTTCTCTTTCAGTATCTTCTGTGAGTGTTGATGGTCCAACTTTGTTCATTTTTGCAAGCATTTAATTAGAGTTTTGATATTAGTCAAAGAACATCCCAATGCATATAAGTTCTTCTTCAAAGATGAGTATTTTGATTCAAGAATCCCTTTTGAGGTAAATTCATTTATGTCTCATAAATTTCCAAGCTGTGAAGAGGCATCATTGTTAAGGATGATACCTGAGACATTTTGATCAACCACTAGGAAATCAAATAGAAATGAGGTACAAAGCACTACAATATCTTTCCATGAGCATAACAAAAAGGATGTTTAAAAATCAAATGAGCAATTGGAAGCATTTGAGGATAATGTAGATGCAATCTAGATAGAAAAAATAGCAGAATTAAAAAAGGCATTCAAACATTTTGCAAGGAATATGCTCACAAATAGAGAGAGTGTTATTAAACTTGAAAATTATGTTGAGAAGATTCAGCCTAAGTTTTTGTTTTAAGAAAATGAAAATAGTTTGGCAAGTAACAAAATATTGTCAAGTTGGGTAGCCCTACTAAAAATCGACATCAAAAGCTTTCTACTCAAAAATGCCATAGAAAACTATTTATAGAAGTAGAGACACAATATAGATCCACTGACCTAATTTTGAATATCTAGTTTATGATTGTTATGTGTAATAATGTAACATAACATATTTTTTATTTGCAAAATGTAATGAAGATAGCCAAGGTTACAACCAAAACTCATCTCCCTCACATTCAAATCTGATGTAGTGGAATACATGGGTTGCATGAAGGAGAGAAGTTTATGATGTTGCCTACCTTTAAGTTTACTCGTAGTGCATAATTTTTACTTTGTATGCTACAAATTTTGTTCTCAATCATGTTATCTCTTATGATAGCCCTATTGTGTTCTTTGGTTGTATGTTCTTAACTTGTTGAACAGTAATTATAATACATAAAAAGATTTAAAGAAGTTTCAATCTATTCTTATGTCCTAATCTACACATATTTGGTTCAATTTACCTTAATTGTGAAATAAAAATTCATGCCTCTCACATGATATTATAACTGCAAAGTTATGTGAGAAGCAATTGACCACATTCTATTACTACAATGTCATGTGTTTTGCATCATCTTCTAACTACAACTAATTTTGTGAGTGGCAGTTGGCCACAATGACATCAATAGTTACTATAGGATGCATGAAGCTCGCATTCTAATACTATGATAACATGCAACTCACATTCATTATTTAACAAAAAATAGAAACTTGTTCTTCATAGTGTGAGCCCTTACTACTCGTAATCTATCTTCTCACTATGGTTCATAGCATTTCATGCGAGACACAGTTAAGTCTTTTTAACTACGAGGTCACTATGGCCAGCAATTGGTTGCATCTCTAGTTACTACTTTCCACATAAACTTTGCATTGTGTTACTAACATTACATGTGACTTGCATTCATTAATTAACAAAAACTAGATATTCAGTCTTGACAATATGAGCCTATACCACTTGCATTCTTTCGTTGAACTGCAGTTCATAATATTTCATGCAAGATGCATTTTAATGTTAAAAAATGCAAGGTGGCTATGAGTCATAGCTACTCACATCACGCATAAATTTTTAAAAAATAAAAATAGGGTTATTGCAAAAACAACACATTTCAATCATTCTTTCACCTCGTTCATAGCAAACCATAGAGAAGAAGAGTGCACTAAGAGGGACATTATTGTTGCCACTAGTTATAGCTGATAGCAGAAATCGTCAGTGAAAAAAATAATGATAGATAGCATATGTACATTTCTACCCATTTTTAGAACTGTTGTTCTTATTTTAGCATCCTAGGATTTTCTGTGACTCAATGCGAAGAAAAATTTTGAAAGAGGTTCTGTATAATAGTCTACACAACTTCTTAAACTTCTTTGTTTGACTCTACATGCCTCCTAGCATTTCAAATTTGTATTCAAATTACTGTCCAAATTTGTTACAATTACTATTGTGTTCAATGTATTGTTGTTGTAGAGTAGAATTATTGGGAATGTAATACATCATCAATTAAATAGAGACTTCTAGTGAAATTTAGCAATCAATATGGATTTTATAAGGGTATGTTTGTTAAGGGGATTAAGTGGATGATTAATCCATAGATTATAATGAGTTTAAGAAAAAATTATGATGGATTGTGTTCCTAATCGATTTACCTACCATTCTATCTACGTGTTTTGTATGGTGAGTAACTAAACTTGCTTTTAAATACAACACTCTAAACAAAAGAGCATGATGGTGGAACATATTTGGAAAACTTGGTTATTTAAGTTGATCAAATTTCATGTACATGTTTGTACTCTTGTTTTTGCAATAAGATGCAATGGTTCACACACTTGCAATCTACCACTGATTTTTGCTAACAAATCCCCCACCATTCCTAATTGTAGAGTGTTGGATACAATATATGTACATTAGATATACACTGACATAACAAAAAGAACTAGACATTGTATTATCTCATAGCTTTAAAACATAGGAGTAAAAAGAAAAGAAAAGGCTCAAATGGTTTAGGGATGCCAATTCTAGTTTTCACCTTTATGAACAATCTTTAAAAACCTCCTCTCTAGGGTAGGCAAACGATCAAGCCTTGCTCTCTAGCAAAAGTACCCTTTCAGTTTTTCACTTCTAGCAATAGGCTTCCTATAAATCAAATAAACCAGAAAATAGTATAAATCACAAGTGATAGAAAAACATAAATTTTCCAAAAGAAATTGAGAAATAGTACAAGGAGTATCCTTCCATGTACATAAAGATGAAGAGAGAGAATTAATATCCATATGGTACTCACTTTTCTTACCATGAACTTGAAATAAAAAGTTTATATAAAGATTGAACTTCATCTTAAATTTATAGCTTTGCATTGTTGAATGTCTCTTATCACCTCACATCCTATCTCTTACAATACAAAATTCAGACTTGAAGAGAATCTTACAAGGTTGTACATGATGGTTGTCCTACAATCTATAACATAGTAATTAGCTTCTAGGATTAAAACAAAATAATTTATGCTTCTAAGTAATTGAACCTTGACCATAAACTTGATGCAAGTCTCTTCATGTAAGCTTCTTGTTGTATAAGCTTTATCTGTGCTTATTGCAAGTCTTAAACTATGAAGACTTGATTGATAAGAGCTGAACTAATTGTAGGAATATTTACAACAAACACAATTATTTTATCTATTATGAATTTATTGTCTTATTTTCTATTAATTTATGTTATTGCCATTTTCTTATATATATTCCTGTTGTAAAGCTTGGATTTTTCTAGTTGAGGTTGTTCTAAGAAATTTAATTTATTAAGTAGGAGTATTTCAAGATGGAGAGTGGTGCTAAGTACATTGAAGAAATAGAAAACTTAGAATTATATGTTAATTAATTAGTGAATGTTAACAAGTTACTAACTATTAAAAAAATTATTATGAAAAAAATTTGTTATGTATGGTTAAGCTACTAGTAGGTTAGAGCATATTTAACTAGAAGGATGGGAAGTTGCTAGTTTCTCTTGGAAAGCTGAGTTTGAGTGTAGGCATAGTTATGCTTTTGTTCATTTACTTATTTCCTTTAGCACTAAACATATGATAATGATACATAAGCACACATTTTTTTGAAGATTTAATGTTTTTAACAATGTCCAAGATCTATTGTGTTCTCACTAAGTTACATATTAAAGGGTTAAGAGAATGGCTACATTGATAACTTTGATATAATTCTCATATAAAAACAAGAATATTCAAGAATCTAATGTGTTCTCACTAAAGTTATGCATCAAAGGGTTAAGGTAATGGCTAGGCTGAAAGCTTTGATAGTTAATGCTTTTTTAAATGAATTTTAAGTTTTTTAATTTTTAATGCTTTGCATTTTATCTTCACAGAGAGGTAATTCATAGGAGAACAACTAAAGAAAGTCCAAAAAACTACAAGGGCAAGCGAGGAGGCATACATAGGGTCACTAGCAATAGATTGGCTCCCATTCTATTACATAAGATGCTCAAAAAGAGTAAGATGAATATCATCAAGCTCAAGAGCAGGAAGCATGAGACAAATGTCAGCGTCGGGAGGCACAGTTCAAATCAGCTCTGATACAAAGTCCTGAGGACTTTAGTGCATTGATGTAGATAGTATGGCTAGAGATGCATTCCAAGCTAATTTAGTAATACCTTGGCTTCATCATGAGTAGTGGGACTGAATATGATGAGAAGGAGGTACATTGCTTCTATGTGTTACACGTTCAAGGTGCAACATCATCTGTGGTTGTACACATACATGATTCTAAGTTTTCATTGACATAGAAGATCTTGGCGAATACACTTGACATGGACATCAGTACATGCAGGGAATTTTTCATTGCTACATCTTCAAATAAAAAAACATAGTTTCTTTCCATGGTTCTTGAGGTGGAGCTAGATAAGACTAGTTGGCCTTACAAGAACTTCTCCCCTAGAAAAAGAGTTCTTGTGAGGGCTATTCACACCAATCTCCTTATTTTCACTCATCACATGCATGTGATGTCTTTTTCATTGATGGCCCTACTTGATTTGAAGGGAGATTGTTCATTGAACTACCCCCACATTTTACTTAGGAGGATGCAAATCCTAACCCAGGATGCATTGAAAATTCCATTCCCATCAATCGCATCCATTATTTTTAGGCATTCGTAGATTCCACCTCTTTATCATGATGCAAAGGAGGTGTAGGTATTCAATGAGGACCAATTTCCTCATTTGGGATGCACATTTTATACTCAATGGATCCTTAAGACTCGTTTTAATGATTTGGTATGGCTTCTTGATCCTTGAGTGGTAGAGGATGGTGACAAGGCTAGATGGGATTAGTACCTTGGTGAGGATGATCAACCCCATGCTATCTATATCCACTACAATAGTAGTAGTTTGAAGATGGGGCTACCATTCTTCAATACTTGGAGGCATTGGAGACTAGGATAACAACATGCATAGATGGTCTTTCTACAAGAATTTATGTATTCAAGTCTCAGATGCATTGACATTTTGACCACATGGAAAGGAGATAGACCTATCTTGTCATCAACTATGCAAGAATAGCTAAATATACATTTTAGTAGTTGAGGGCACTACATAGACATAATGGTTTAGGGGAGCTAGTGGATGACAATCCTAATCCTGAGTTGATGAACATGGCCACACTAAAGGGCATAGTAGAGGCAAGACCATTAGATAAGACTCAAATGGTAGATTACCCTACTAAGTAGGTTGATGACATAGTGATCAAGGAAGATTTCATGGACATTAAAGCTACAGAAGTAATGGAGGAGGATACATGTGCGGAGGCCATTGAATAGAGTTATTATTAATTTTTTTTATTTTTTTAAAAACCATGTACATTGTTATGGTTTTTCACATAATCAATAAACTCTTCCCTTTGTGATCCCTTTATGATCCAATAGAAGCTCTTGGCCTTGAGTCTTGCTTATACTTAGAGTCTACTACTTCTCTTCTTGGTGTCTCTACTAAGGCTAAATGTAGTTGCATCTTGATAGGTTCTTCTAGATAAATAATAAGGATTTGGAAATGGACTTCATGATCTTGGTGGAGTTTCTCTACTACAAATGCATTACCATCAAGTTTTTTTTAGGACAATAGGAGAGTTAACCTTCTTTCCCTTATTATGCACATGTTTGGTTTCTATAGTAGCATCTCTCCACACTTGTACCTCTATGGGTTGGTAGGGTCTCATCATGTGTTTGGTCACATGGTACCCTTCTTATGCATGTCTTAGATTCATTTCCCTTAAACCTATTTAAAGCATGATAGGTGTTGAATCCTCTAGAGGTAGAATGATGTTGCCTTGTAGGTCTTTCCACCTCAACTATCCATCTTCATGAAAGATGAATATGAAATCATGGTAGTAAGGATCATTGTAAGCATATGAGATTCTTATCTGCATAGGCATACTTCAATCTTCATCATCATTTCTTCTTTTATTGCCCCTTTGTATCTCTTTGGCAAGTGATAGTTTTTTCTTAGTTGAAGCCATGTTATAAGTGTGATGCTCGATTAAGTGTGTGTTATTAGAATTATTTAAAGATTATGAAGATTGACTTTATGGTTCTTAATACAACAAACTTTGTAAGATCAATTACTTAGCACACATTAACACATTCCTTGACAATGGCACCAATGATGATTAGTGGAGTATTCCAACACTCTACCATACAAGTCACGAGTGCCAACGTGTGACCAAATCATAATCTACAAATGGACAATTTTATTATGCTTAGTAATTGAGGTTAAGTTTGAGATCACTATCTTTCCACTTTGAGCTAGTGAAGTGAAAGTGTATGATTTAGCTCTTAGTGAGGTGTATGATTAGTTGATGTTGTTTAGGCCCTTAAGTACTCCTAAAGTAGACATTATTGAATAAATCCTAGCCTAGTTAACTGAGAAAACATAAATCTATCTTAGTGTAATGTGATGGACATCTGGTCCTAATCTACTGTTCATGCCTTGGACTTGTGTATATCGCTAGGATTACCAAGTGGTATTACTACTAAGTGAATTAAGCAATGCCACTATTGGATTACTAGATAACTACACTTAGCACTCAAAACCAATCATATCCATACTGCTTACTAATGACATGTCAAATAAAGTACTGACAATTTAAATGATCATCTAGGAACATAGTAAACATTATTGTAAGTAAACAAATAAAACTAGGGGAATGTTGCAATGATGGAAAGCAATCTTGATCTTTATTATCATCATGAACTATTTTCCTAAACAATTCACTCAAATAAAGACACTAGACAATTGCCAAACATCACACTAAAGGCATTTACTCTATCACTAATGCTATGAAAACAAACTACAAGAATCTAGCTAAGGGTGGAATGAAAAGCTATCAGATTATGTTCCCAAGTGCTAGTGATGAGTGCCAAGATACCCCTACACCCAACCATATGAATCAAAAATGTTGATGTGTCATCTAGTCGAATTTTGTAGACCTTAAGTTCTTAAGTACACTTGTTCCAAGACATGAAATCTAATCACGACAATCATTATCTTCTCAACTATACTTGTGGAGCTTAATGATATGGTTAAGTATAATTGAGACACATGATTTTTTATTATTTTGTATTTTATGTCTACAATTAAGAATAGGTTGAAATGTGATTTATAATCAATTTAACCTAATCTAATTATTTATCAATAACAACTATCATAGCATAAGTATCCTATCCCATTTTCCATGCACATCTTGAACATGTAAGCTCTTGTAGTATCCTTGGAAGATGCAATGGCCTCGAAATTGTGTTGTCCCTTCTTACGGTCATGTTTAAAGAAAGGAAGCTTTTGATGTTGAGGAGGCTTCTCACTGCTATTGGAAATAGAAGCACAAGTAGCGTTCAGAGGTTGTTGTTGTGGTGCAGGAACCTTAGGAATAGTTGGTGGCGATGTATAAGGAGGGAAAGGATGAGAATGTTCAAAGTTAGGAGGAGTATAAGGTGCACAAGGTGGTGGTTGTGTTGGAGGCATGGGTTGAGAGTATTGTGGAGAATAGTAATGTGGTGAGATAAAGTATGTTGGCCCAATTGGAGAAACAGGATGTTGAACAAGATAAGCGTTTGAATTCGAATAATATGAAGGATGTCTCTAGTCTAAGGGTGGTTTCCCCCACGACTGGGGTTTTTGCCACTGTGATCGAACACAGTATCTCTGTACAAACTCTGGATGTAGCGTGTTTCCCCAATGCTCATGTAGATGTAACAATATTGGGCATTAGCCTTTGGGGTGATCGTACATGCAATGTTGCATTCATACGTATGATTGGAAGTTGAGCACTTATTCCCTTCATTCTTCTTTTCTAAATGTCTACTATTTTTTCCTGCTTCTTGGGTTGTCAAAACTCTATCCCCAATGTTGTTGATAAATTCTCCACACTTTTGATATGTCCATTCCAACATCTTATTGATCTTTGCCTTGACTTCTTCTAGTAATTGTTGTATTGGCAAAGATGATGTTTCCACCTTGAGATTTGTTGATTTCTCCTTTTTATGATCATGGACCTTTGTTAAGTTGAAATTTTGGTCCCGTTGATGTTTTTCAACACTCTCCCATCTAGACATTTCTCCTTCTTCTTTTGCTACCCGCTTAATAAGCTCTTGGACTTGATGGGTTTGTAGTTTGTATAGTTGACCTTGGGCATACATTCCTAAGGTCTCTCTTGTTTCATTACGTAGCCCATCAATGATATGGTACATTAGCCTTTCCTTGGAAAACCCATGGCCTAGATAGTTGTTTAATAGTGTGTAATATCTTTCTAAGGCCATGTCCAAGGGTTCCTGTTTTCCTTGTTTCCATCCTTGGATTTGTTTCCTCAAGGCTGACACTCTTGCGTAGGTTTGGTATTTTTCGTTAAAAACTTCTACCATTGTTGACCAACGTCGTATTGAATTTGGTTTTAATAATCTATACCATACTTTTACTTGGTCAAAAAATGTCATAGAGAAGAGCTTAAGTCTCTGCCACCTGTTATCAATGTTATTTCATGTGCAGGCATTGTAGAAGGCTTGTAAATGTTGATGCGAATCTAAGTCATAGCCTCCTAAAAATTTGGAAATTTTTTTAAATTGAGCCTGGGTAGACGGCTCTCTTTATGATGCCTACGTGAGATTCGAATAGCCTCTTGTATTTG
The DNA here is from genome assembly GCA_015680685.1 of Gnetum montanum. NCBI lineage: Eukaryota > Viridiplantae > Streptophyta > Gnetopsida > Gnetales > Gnetaceae > Gnetum > Gnetum montanum. The sequence continues at coordinate 25,493 of MNCI01014925.1, read as the reverse complement.
CGTTAAGCTTGTATTGGCCAATAGGGGTTCATTGTCATTGAGTAAGTTATGCTTTCATGTGTTGGGATGATGTTGTTTTTGTTCATGTTGATAAGAAACCCCTACTTCAGGTTGTATACTCCAATCTTCATCATCATATAGTTCGTTGGTTCTTCAATGAACTTCCTCACTAAGTGTGGCATTATCGTGCTCTTGTAGGAGATGCATTGTTGTGTGTGAATTTATGTGACTTTTTATAATTACTTCTTGCTAAGAGATATATCGTTAAGTCCTATACTGTGACCTTGTATGATATAACTAATCTAGATAACTAGCACCGTCCCCGGCAATGGCACCAATGATGAGTGGCAAGGTACCCCTACACTCAACCATACGAATACGAGCGTTCTCACACGCGATCTGGTCGAACTCCATAGACGAACTAGTTGTGGCACCCAAACAATTATCCTTAGGTTGCAATTTGCTATCTTCCCACCTAGACTAGTATTATATTTGTCACGTATGGTTTAGTCCAGAGTGAGGTGTATGATATGTTCCTAATTCTAACGCTACTCCTGAAGGCAATGGAAAGTAATATTAACTAAGCTAAGCTAGGAGGAAAAGGGTAAGAGAATCTAATCTAGCCTAACTGCGATGAGCAGCCGTTCCTTGACCATCTATACACATCTTGGACTTCGTGCATGACTACCACTAGGATTACCAAGCGTAGATCCTAGGTACGCCACTGGGTTACTAAGTAGTCACACTTAAATGCTCATAATCAAGACGTACTCATTCCGCGTTACTAGGAGATAAGGGTGAGAGACTAATTAAGAAAGTAGTAAATAACAATTAAATAAATAAATAAATAACAAAGTGAATGGTGCAATGATGAAGTAATCTTGATCTTTATTGCCGATCATGTGCGTGTCCAAGTATGTCACACTCAAATAAAGGATGTTGTACAATTACATTCACCACACTACGGGTAGACACTGGAAAATAATCTATCTTTGGATGGATCAAACTGCCAGAGCTTCGCTACAATATAACTCCTAATGATGAACAAGGAAGAGCTACTTCTTATTTATAGACATTGCGGTGGACTACGATATCGCGTCCCATCAGTCTTAATAAGCAACCAAGGTAAGGGAAGAGCTGGATCTAAACAAAAAAAGGACCTTAAGGACAAGATCTTCTAGCATATTGTTGAGAGAAAAGTAGAGCGATCAAAGAAGGAGAGCAAGCTAACAAAACTCTCCTCAGTCTCCATCTTCATCTTTATTATTATTGTCAAACTCTCACAAGGGTGAACATGATCAAGGAAGAAGGGTAAATGATAGGAGACCAGGTAGAGATAATATGAGACACCATCATACACACACATATAACCACAACAAGCACAAGTAACAACACAAGAGATATCATTTCCTAGAAGAGCTAAGATGCACTCCTACTCTAACACACCTAGCCCTAAGCACTACTTCGAAGAGAAGGGTGGTGGCCTAAGCATCAAAGCCAAAGCTCCTCCAAGAGTCTAAATATCCTTTTGATGAAATGGTGTAGGAACACCTCTTTTGATCCCCTTATTCTACCTTATATTTTTGAGTTGATTTTGTTGGGGATGATTCTTGGGTGTTTTTGCATGTTTCAAGGTGTTTTGGCTCATTTTGATAAGTTTAGAAGGTTCCAAGATCTATGGAGACTTGTTGGAAGGCATCCAAAGGCTTCTTTCATCAAAAGGAGCACTTTCATTTTTATGACCTTCAATATAGATGTCTTTGTAAATAGAAAGATGTATTTTCTAAAGTAAAGACATCTCAAGTCCAAAGAAGATGTCTCCAGTCTAGATAAGACATCTCCCAAAACCAACAGACATCTCTCCCAAGAATAGAGCTCACACAGGAGACATCTACATGAAACAAGAGACATCTATGTCGATGATGACAAAAAGCTCTAATGTGGCATTTTGATTGGAAAAACAACCAAATTAGGATGAAAACAACCAAAGCAAGATGGAAACAATCAAGGAGAAGGTGAGAAGACTTGAGAAACAATTGGAGAACCTTAAGTTGAGTTGAGGAAAGGTTTTTAGGATTTTTACTTTTTGGTTGCTTATAAACATTGATGTAATTCATTATTATTGGTGCCATAGTGCCAAGTGCCAAAGTGCTAAGTGTCATAACGCAGAGTGTTGAAGTGCAAACACTAAAGGCCAAACATTCCAATAGAGGGCAAGAGAGAGAGAGATCTTGAGGCAAGAGAGCTTGTGCAAGGAAGTTGTGTGAGAGGCAAGGGAGAGCACTTTAGAGAGATTAGGAGAGTCTCTTATAAGTGTCTTATCTTGAGCTTGGGCTCCATTGTGAGCAATTAAGGATAAAAGAGAACCAGTGTGGCCTCTAAGATCCTTGGGAGAGTTGTGAGTTGAGAGTAGCTCTTCATCTTTGATGTATTTTGAGAATTATCTTAATATAAGGAAGATTTTCTCCATTTTATCATGTTATTCTTATTTTCTAAGGTATATCTGGTTGGAAGCTGTGGATTGGATCCTAATGGGATCTATCAAGGTGCAAACCCCTACACCACACAACTCACAAATGAATTAGAGCCATGTAGTTCTTTGGTGATTGTTGTAATAGCATGAAACTTGTAAGGATCTCCATATTCCTTTGGCCCCCATTCTAAAGGAAAACAACCTTCAATCTAATAATAAGGTATGTCTTCCTATAAAAGTTGTACCACTTGTAGAAGATTTTTACCTCATTGCTTGTTATAAATCTTATATTGAAAATCTTTACCATCAAGTATAAAATTTTTGTCAATATTAGTCTTAATCATCAAGTTAATATTATTTTTGTTAGACTAGGATAAATTTGTCTTATGAGCTATCTGTTTGGTCTGCTTAATACTATCTCTAATATCAGTCAAAATATACACAGGAGTTTCTGTCTTTTTTAGATTCTTTAATGCCATTTGATCATTCTAATCATTAACATTAATTTGATTTTTCATATCTTCAACTTCATATTTTTTTTCTCTATCTTCAACTTCAACACATTTTTTTCTTCAAAATATTTTTGCTTAAGTAGAAAAGGACAAGCATTAAAAAAATATCCTTCATAATAGTAAAAGTTGCAAGAATTAGAAAGATTATAATATGTAATTGGCTGAATATAAGTCTATCCTCCTACTTGTAATACCAAATCCTTTTTATGATTTAGAAGGTTGATTTTAATTATAGAAAAAACATCTACAAAAACCAAAAGTTGTAGAAATAGACTCCATATGATTAACAATTTTCACTCAACTTTTTGAAAAATCAACAGAAGATTATATAACTTAACAAAGCATGGAACTTTAGCATATTCTTCAAATTGGACATCAAGATCATTGGCACATTTATGAATGATCAACATTGCATGCTTATGTATAAAAGACCCTATATCTAAGGCATGCTGCAGCATTGAAGCATTACCTAACTTAACAAGTAGAGAAAATTGAAAATAATACTTAGAATAAAGAACTTGGATGTTATGTTTCTTCATCACATCACTTAACTACAAAACGAAACTTCAATTACAAGGTAAGTAATCCAAAATTTAAATGAACACATATTATGATGAAAGATCAGCAACCAATGACTCATCTACATCATCAGGAAAAACAAAATCATGTGTATTAGTTGCATCAATATCACTAGAAGAAAGCTTCATAATGTTTTTCTTATTATCTTGTAAATTCACATTTTGAGAATCAACAAAACTTTTTTGCATTGAAAAAAGAAGCATAAAATTTTAACATTGGCTAAAATATTTAGGAGTAATATAGAATCCTCCTTAGGGAAATTCTAGAGAAATTAGATCCATTAGAGAAAAAATCAAAAAGAGAAAGATTGGATCTGCTAATAAAAGTCAAATTCATTAAAGAAACATTAAATCCATTGAAAAAATTAGACTTGCTTGAGAAACATTAGATTTATTGAAAAAACATAAGATTTGCTTAAAACAATTAGATCTACTGAAAAACATTAAAAATCTTTTATTTTTTATTTTTAGGAAAAAATATATTGAAACCCAAAATGAGAACAAATATTTAGAGAATATAACTATAATATAAGAAATGTATACAAACTTATATTAAAAATTATATTTTATGATTGAATGCAAAAATTGTAAATTAATAAAGAATTAAGGTATTTTCTAAATTATCAAAGTTATTATCTAAAATTGAACTCTTATGTGTGGTTCATAAGTTAAGAACAAGCAATTTAAAAGTCCCAGTATATTTTAAGTTTTTTAACTACACGTGGAATAAACTAAATAGAATTGAAGCAATTTAGGTTATCTAGACTTCTTTTTACAAGATAACTGATACATGAAATGGTGTTTGAATAGGAAACAATTTTTTTTATTTTTTTATTTTTTGGTTGTTTTTATTTCTCTAGGATATCCAAATCTAATTTTCTGGAGAGGATAAAAAAGGGGCTCCTTTTTCGTCAACAAACGCAAGATGTCTCTCAACAAAAATTTCCTTCTCAAGACATTCTTTAATGTTTTAGGCATTAAAAAGGAAAATTAGNCGCAAGATGTCTCTCAACAAAAATTTCCTTCTCAAGACATTCTTTAATGTTTTACGCATTAAAAAGGAAAATTACGCAAAGTTTAAACTCTGTTGGGTTTCAGGGGTAACGGTGAAGGAGTAAAAGCCTAACTCAATTTCATCATTCTTTTTTAATATAGCATGAGGATTATCTATCACTCAACAGCGTTGACCAATCCAAACTGTTAACACATAAAACAAGCAGCAGCAGCAGCTTTGATTCTCAAACATTATTCAAACCCGTGTTCCTACGTTTTACAGGGAACGAAATCTGAAAAAGCGAGAAAAAAACAAGTCGACAACTGTTGATTATCTATTCTATTCAACCTGTGTAACGTGCATCTGTGCGAGATTTAAGTCGCAAAGATGGAAGCCACCGAGGGAGTGGCAGATTTCGCTCGAGAACCAGACTCGGAATGGGCGGCTGGGAAGCCAACGATGCAGCGATAGTCGGTAACCTTGTGTAATCTAAGCTGTTTGTCCTTATAGAAAGTTGCAGAAGGGTAGACAATGCACTAAAAAGACATGATCGTAAGTCAAGAACAAGCAATGTTTTTCCATTTTATGGGGCCATTGCACACCAAGAATGCATTACATTACAAATTTACGCAAATTTTATAATACGCACATCGTAAGTCAAACATATGTATTGTTTATCAATTATCACTTTTATATCCTTGATCTTGATGCTTTTTATTGTATATCTTCTCATGGTATACTTGTATGATGTCTTGATTCTTCTAATGCTAAGCTTATTCTTAAGAAAATTCACTTCACTTACAATCTCATTCTTTGGTATCTCATATCTTTACACTAGGCTATTAGTAGTCTACTATACATAAGGATTCTCATAACCTAGTTAAGTCCCATGATACATGCCAAAGATATTCTTCACTTATCTATATCCCATCATAAGAACTTCAAGTATCTTAGATCAATAACCATTTTAAAAATAAGGTGTTAACCTTATTAGTTCTATTAATTTCCAATTATTACTAAATGGGTGGAAGATGTATCATTACAATCAACTACATTCAATTTTATCTATCACATTCTTCTAGACCATATTATCAATTGGTTTGATATCCTTCTCTAAGTTACAAATGATAACAATCCTAACTTCAAGAAAAAAGGGATAGCTAACGTTAATGATAGTACTAGATCACTCAATATTTTTCTTCTTATTGTTATTAATCCAATGGCCATGCAAAATATACTATAAAACTCACATTCATTTCTATTAAAGTATGGTTAATCAATCTTAGTATGCTTAATTATTAAAAAAAATTCAAAATGTTAGGCCTAGGCATATAACCTAGAACCTCCTATTAATCAAATAAACTCTTATCCATCATCCAGCAAATCACCATGTCAACCACCTAGGTAAGGTCGATTCAAATAATATTAAAAATATTTTTAATAAATCTAATGTCAAAATTTTGGGGATATAGAATTAAACTCATGACCTACAAGTTTCCAACCCAAAGTCTTAAAAGGTTTGCCCCACTAACCATCAAGGCAAAACCACTAATTGCTACTTTAAGAACTACTTTTTATATATAAATATTAATTTTAATAATAATAATAATAAATAATATATATACTATTTTTAACAAATAAATTTAAATTTAAATTTAAAGAAATTATTAGGTTTAGGCTTCCCTAACCCTTAAGGTTAGGACCCAACTACTGGGTGTCTACCTTACTACATTATTACATAGCAAGGCCACAAGGCCCCACCACACCACATCACTACCAGCCATGCCACTATACAAATCATGGTCAAATAGATGGTCACATTGTCTTGGCAAGCTGCTCTTCTATGTACTCTCCACTGTTTAACATTGTGTGCTCTTTGCCACTTACCACTGTGCATTTTTCACCCATCATTGCATGTTATTCATTACCTATCATTGCAAGTTCTTCATCACTTACACTTTGTCTACCTTTGCCATCATCACCCTACCTTCCTACTACAATATCATCAACACTACTACTGCTTTCTTCAGTGGCCATGCACATCATCAACATCATTGAATATTATCTCCTTTGGCAATTGCAGACATTGTTAGTACCTTTAAATACTACCCATTTTGGTGACCTCAATCACTGGTAGCACCATTGGATATTACTTCCTTTGATGATTTCAGCATCCAAAAATTTTCCATCAGTTCATGAGAAAAATTCAAAAGGATAATTAATTGATGAAAATTCAAAAATTCATTAGGTGATGAAAAAATATGAATTTCATGTATTATGTGAGTAAGAAAATTCAAATATTAAAATGTAGCCAAAAACTGACAACTAGTTAAATTCATAGGTTTCTAGCAACTAAGATAAAAATTTTGTAATTAAGCATGCTCGCCCTTGAGTAGTACTACAATAGGTGAACTTGTGGGAAGTCTTAAGTTTCATGGCCAAACTTTGCAATTTTGAAAGCCATAAATTTTGATTTTAGAATTCATTTTTTATGAACAAAGAGTCATTTCCAAAAGATTTTAACCTTTTGGACACAATGGAGAAGTAAGATCTACTCCACAGAGCTCCAAAAATTACTTTTTACTCTTTTTCTAAAAACTATGCCTCAAGACCCTCGAAAGCTCAATTTAGCATAACCCAAGTATACAATATCCATTTTTAAGATATGAATAGCTAGTTCTAATATTTTTTAGCCTTCTCAACTTAATGTTAATGTCAAATTGATAATTTAGATACCTAATAATTAGGTGATACCTTATATCATTCCTTAAGAGACCATAACATAGATTGATTAATTTAATTATTGATACTATAGATCTACCCTATTTGGCCATCTTGGATCTTAATATTAGGTGCTTAGCCTCTATAGATAGATACTCCTAGGTCAGTAATCCTTAATGTGTCATTAGTTATACTACTAGAATCAGTGTTCTAAGAAAACAAAGAGGTAATTAAGTGTCTAGGTAATATAGCTAATTATTATTAAACTAGAAAATTAATCATTTTGAGAATTAGTTGGTAAACCATAATGGTCAAGACGATGTATAGTAATTTAGCTTACAACTAGATCATGCAGCAAAACATCATAGAGAATCATAATCTTATTCCAATAAGGTATATGATACCAATGAAGAGAAATGATCTAAGATAGAATCCAAGAACAAGAATGAAAATTGTAACATAAAATGTACTTACAAGATTCCTAGACAGTGAAAGATAACATCTACTATGTCCACTTTGGGCCTTGGACTGACATGAGTATTGATACCCATGCATCCTAACAAAATTACAAGTTTTGAATACTGATGTTTTATGGCTACAAGAAGTCTTTTCATAGAAATTTCTATGCCAATTCTAATTAAATTTGGAAAAATTGAATGTGGATGTATTTACAAGAAGAAAAGTTCTTATGGAAGTTCTTCTTTTAAGCCATACAAATTGGCCAAATATAAAAGACACAATAGGGATGGTTACATGATCTTATACAAAGAATCCATGTTTAAGTTAGTAAAAATGTTTAAATGGATATTAGAACATTTGATTTTCAAAATTCTAGAATTTCAATTCATGGAAAAGAAAGAGCTATCAAGATTCTAGAGAAGCCACATAGCCTTGGCATTGGTATTTGAAATACAGTCATCAAACAGACATATATGTATGGTCAAGACACATTTAATTGTCAAATTAACATGTCTAGATGTTAGATTTGCTTAAGTGGCCTACTTGATTAACCAAATAAATCTTCAAGAATAAGTTATTCCTAACCCATACTAATCTTAATCAAGTACCATTCATCCTCTATGGAAACTTTAAGGTGAAAGTTAGAAGTAATGTTTATCAATTCTTAAAATATAGATGTGTAAAAGAATCCTTAGAATAGGAATATAATTTGAAGAAGATATTCACATCAATTCAACATGTAATTCCATTGGCCAATGCATATTTTTCTTACTTTGAATTTCTAATAAATAAGTAAAATCCTAGAATTCAAGAATAGATGATGTTGACAAACAATACTCATTAAGAACTACAATTCAACAACTATCTTGCCATGACTACTAAAGATAGATTAACATCATTCTTCATTGAGACCTTAGAATATATTTCGTACAATGCCTGATTCTTCCAAATTACTGAGCTGCTAGAGTTAATTCCTAAGTAAGAAGTTGAGAAGCAAGATCAAGTCATAAAATCCCAAATAAGGTTATCCAATCATATATCCCTTATGTCAAAACTACAACTACTTTCATAGATTTCCAAGGTTCCTAAAGATCAAGGAGTATCTTAACCTTACATTCATTTGTGATCTTTCTATTTTTATTATTATTTAATTTATATTTTAATTAGTAAGGTAAAGTATTTTTGGGTAATATAATTAGGAAAAAAGAGTATTTTTCCTACCTTCACATGGATAACCATATATAACTTGCACTTTGTGTGACCCTTGTTAGGACTAATGATTGATGATGGGTAGACATTTAATTCACTCTCATCAGTACCTATAGATGAAGGTAAGTATTAATAAAATAAGATTTAGTTCCCACATATTCTTCTTACTTATATTTTATTCGTAGAATAAGCAGCAAAACATTAAAATATTTAAATCCATTTCATAAGGAGAAATCAAAATATTGGAATATTAAAGCATGAAAGAAACACTAAAGTTGGAAAAAGATCATGAACATGGACTTGCTTAAGAATGAATGAAACCTAACTAAGGTATATTTTCATGTCCCCATTCCCAAATGGTCTCATTCCATAACAATGATAATGTCTCTTCATAATAAATGGTACAATTATTGTAATAAGACTTGAAAAAGCAACTTGTAATTAAGATTCAAAGGAAACATTATAATAACAAACATGTTTTTTAATGTAACCTTTAAGGACTTTCTCTAAGGTATCTATACCTAGGCATTAGATATCATATTAGCATATAATTACAAATCCATTAAAGCTTAGTAATAGGTATTAGGTGAAGTAAGACATGAAGGTGACTCGCCATCCCTTCTAGCTAGTTACATGCCTAACAATGTTGGTAGTGCTAAATTGCCTATAAGGGTTAGATGCCAAAGGGAGATAACCCCAAGGAATCCTTAAAGCATGACCTAGATAAATTATTCCATATTAATAAAGCATTCCTTTTATTTTCCTTCTATATTTTCCTTGTCATTTTCCTTATGCATAATGTTGAATGCTTTGAATATTTAACATTTATCATGATATTCAAGAATGGGATGTTACACTATCTATCTCTTTATCTCTATTTCTTTTAATATCTCTTTATCAATTTGATGGTTGGTACCAACATGCCCATGCTTGGCATGGGGCCTTTTTTTTTTATAAAAAAAAAGAAAGAAGAATAAAAAATAAAAATTAGAAAAAAAAAAGATGGGTTACCCTAACCCTAAAATTGGCTATAAAAAGCCATCAAGGTAATGGAGTTGGGGGGAGGAGAGGAGGAGAAGTCAGGCTAGGAAGCCCTAGGCCAGTGAGGCCAGGGCCGTGAAGCCATGGACTGAACCTCCTCTTTGT
>MNCI01014925.1:0-15136 GCA_015680685.1 Gnetum montanum | reverse complement strand
GTGGACGGTGGATTTGTGCATGATGTTTATGCAGTTGGTGGTCCGCAGGGCATTGGTGATGTTTGATCGCAACTACACATGATTCTTGCGGCAACACAACCATGCATCCTGTCAGTGGATCTTCCCTCTATCTTCTTTTATTTCAGCAAATGGCATGTCGTGGACGGTGGATTTGTGCGTGATGTTTATGCAGTTGGTGGTCCGTAGGGCATTGGTGATGTTTGATCGCAACTACACATGATTCTTGTGGCGACACAACCATGCATCTTGTTGGTGGTTCCTGTTTCTCTCTCCTTTAGTTTTTTTTCATGTTTTATCTCTCTCTATGTTTTCTATCTCTCTATCACTTGGTCACATGGCTCTTTCTAGCTGAGACTATTCCCAGGTTTCCGTACCCATACAGGAGGTGCCCTAGGCTATAGTCTCCTCAAACGAGTTTTTTCCAGTGTTGGCATGACCAAAATTTATGCATCAACAGGTATTAGGTGAAGTAAGACATGAAGGTGACTCGCCATCCCTTCTAACTAGTTACATGCCTAATAATGTTGGTAGTGCTAAATTTCCTGTAAGGGTTAGATGCCAAAGGGAGATAACCCCAAGGAATCCTTAGAGCATGACCTAGATAAATTATTCCATATTAATAAAGCATTCCTTTTATTTTCCTTCTGTATTTTCCTTGTCATTTTCCTTATGCATAATGTTGAATGCTTTGAATATTTAACATTTATCATGATATTCGAGAATGGGATGTTACACTATATATCCCTTTATCTCTATTTCTTTTAATATCTCTTTATCAATTTGATGGTTTCCTCTCTTTATTTTTAGTATGCTAATAAGGATCAAGTAACTTTTCTCTACTTCAATGATGGTATGGTAGGAGTTCCAAGTTGGGACAAGGTGAATGACATTCTTTCAACCATCATGTATGTACGATCTATTCATGCTTCTCTTTTGCAACATAGCACCATCCTCATGATATCTATATCAATAATATCCTATCTGATCAGCATCAAAGTGTTGCATCAATGGGTTCCCATTGACTCAGCCTCGTCAAAAGGCCACCATTGAGAGGGCCCCATTTATGTGGTGTTGCCCTTTCGACTACATTGAAGTAGCCCCATCAACATAGCCCTAGAGAAAAAACTATAAACACAAGCTCTCAACCATGTTTATGGGCATCAGATTAATAGTAGTAGCCAAAATCTTGTAGTTTTTACATTTGAAAGTTAGAATATTTCTCCCGAGTGCTCACAGTAGGAGTCATTCAGTGTACGAATCTTTATTTAAGCATTGTTGTACCTAAGCACGACAATGTGTACAACAATAAAGACAAGCTTCTTGATAAACCTTGCAGCATTCTAGATAGTTTAGATATTTATTTATGCATTTGATGCTTTTAGTTAATTATTTAATGTTTTCCAGTAATTAAGAAAATTGAGCAAGATAAGATAGAGAGATTAAATACATAAGTACAATCACTTCGAGTGTAACATGTATTTGTTTGGTAATCCTAACATTGTTATTGCTTGGTGCACCCAGTAGCATAGCGCTTGGTAACCTATCAGGGGATATGTGGCTTCAAGACATGTCTGGAAAGTGGGAACAAATGCTTATGTTAGGATTAGTTAGTTAGTTAGTGAAATTAAATTAGTTATTTAATTATTCTATCTCTCTCTTCAAACACCAAAACCATAAAACATAAAAGGATAAAAATTATATGCCTTAATTACTCTTAACCATACCATTATGATTCAAAAGTGTAATCGGGAAGACAATGAATGACCTTAGGAAAAGGTTCACTTCTTAGAAGATTAGTGTACTGGAAGCTATAAGGTCCACAGAATTCAACTGAATAATGTGTGAGCACTCTATGATTTTTATGGTTGGGCATAGGGGCACCCTTCACCACTCATCATTAGCATCATTGCTAGAGTATTTGTTTGTTTGAACGTGTGCTATCTAGGATGAGTGAACATTATTAATATTGTTGGATGAACCCAAGGTTAATATCACTCTTATAAAAGCACACTAATTATTTTACTTGTTGCAAAATGTGTTCTTTCCATAGCCATGAAAATGTCAAACCATTGGTTCCACAAGAGTGCAAAGTGGTATATACTCATCTAGATGAGTATACACTAGACTTCACCTTCATCCTACATTAGGATGAACAACTATGATGGCTTGATATGGATGGCAACATCGTATTGCCCCTTGATTTATCTATGCTAGGGATGCTCTTTCAAACCCTTACAAAGTTGGGCATCCCAGATCTTCACAAGGAATACCTTGTGAATGGTTATGACACTCGTTAGTACCATCCCATTGAAAAACAATGTAGGAGAGATCAACACCAGGAGAAGCACCATGAGTTTATGAAGGAAAAATACTTTGGTAACCCTTTGTTCCTACTAAGTGAAGATTACAATGTGGATCTGAGGGTTCCCAACATGAAAATTCTCTACCCTCCATTACTGGCAACGAAGGTGTGGCCCTAATTCTATGATCCACTATTCATACACTAGGTTTAGGGAAAAAGTGATAGTTAAGGCAAGGCCTCGAGCAAACATTGCAATAGCAAGGGATCTAAGCATGATAGTCGTAATGAGTGAAGAGATGGTGGTGGACTACAAATGGATTCTAGTTCTAATGACTAAAATATGGTGTGGAGTCAACTTCAAAGATGATATTGGTTGTGACATTTGTCAATATGAACATCTGAAGGGATGTTTCCCTATGATGTTACACTTACAAAAGTCTAAGGTGTATGCATTGAATTCATGACTAGCAAGGAGGCAAGCACCTAAATGATTGCCCTATCCTCAAGGCAATTCAAGGTAGTTCCACTAGCACCAACAAGATTATTACTGAAGTGGAGCTCTGCCACAGCCATATGAGTAGTACCAATAATGGCACCAACCATAATCATGGGGAATTCCATAGCCAAGATAGTAGTACCCTTACAGGCAACTAGATCTATACAAGTACTATGTTCAGCAACTTGTCTCTCTAAGAAGTTTTGTAAGGCATGCCTCATTTTAGCATCACTATTATCCTCCAAAGTACCATCAAACTCATTCACTATCTACTCAAGGGAAACACTCATACCCATACCATAGTTTGCATCAGTCTACACACATCCTTCTACCCTCAACCTAGTTACCTCCTGTTCCATCCATGTAGGGCAAAATCCCTCCACAACCACAGCAACAAAATGCTACGAGGACTATACATTCACAATCAGCTTTCCAACCAAGAGGTTTGGACAATCAATCTAGAAAATTATTCTTTTTCCAACCCAATAGTCCTACCAAACCCTCACAATCTAATCCAACTAGTCACCCTATATCTTCAACACCCTCATCCTCTGCATCAAATGCATTCAATTATCCTTCAAACCAAGTGCTATCTCAAATTTTCATTGTGATGCTAACTCATGCTATCTCTGATTGAATCAAGGCTGGAAATCTTCCCATAAAAAGATCTGACCTAGGAAGTCCTCTCGTTTACATATAAATTGCTAAACATGAGCCATGCAAGGATCTTCTTTATTCTAGTTCTAGTGTTAATCTCATCTTCCATGACATGTACAAAGCTTGGAACCTACAACCTATCAAGAAGAGTAGCTTCTATTTAGAATTGGAAGACCAATCAATTACTATCCCTTTGGAATTAGTGAAAGACATTGTAACCATAGTTTATGGGTTGTTCTTCCCTGACGATTTTTTGGTGATCAAGGTTGAAAACTGCAAAGGTGACTTCCCCATCATTATGGAAATGGTTTGGTTAACCACAGTAGATATATGTATGGGTATAAGGGATCTCTCCTTGGAAATCTTCAAGGAAAATGAATTTGGAAGGCTAGAGAAGAAGTGTGTTCTATGCATCATGTACAGTGATAATGGGTGTAATTGCATGGAAAAGATCTAGTGAATCAAAGGAACATTCATTAAAGCATGTAATTAGTGTACATAAGAAATAGACATCCAAAGGTGCCTGTACATAGCATCCACAAAATAACCCAGTGGTTGACAATTGACTCTAACAACAACACATTATGCATGGAACCAACTAAGAGCCTAACATGTACTTATGTCAAAGACATGGATGAACTTGAGCAAGTTCATCACCAATTCTCTAATAATGAAAATGATTATACCTATTGGGAAGAGTTGGAAATCCCTAATAATTTAAAATAAGATCCCCTAGAGTCAAAAACTCTAATAACTAGCATGCAATTTGATTTTTTAAACAATGGTAAACCATTCATAATCAATACAAACCTTAACCCTGAATAAAAAGATAAGCTATTGTAGATGGCCAACAAGTGGTGAACAGCCTTTGCTTGGTCATATTTTGAACTAACATAAATTGATCCAAGGATATGCAAGCATTACATCTACGCTAACCTGGCCATGAAGCTAAGAAGGTAGCCACAAAGGCAACTAAACCCCAAATTAAAAAATATCATCATGGAGGAAATAGAATAACTCCTCAAGGTGGGGTTCATCTATCCCATCAAAAATAGTGAATTTGTTATCCCACTTGTAATTGTGCCAAAGAAAGATGGCAAGTTGTAGGTTTGCATCAACTTTAGGTTGTTGAATATGGCAACATTTAAAAATCATTTTCCATTGCCATTTTTGAATCAAGTGTTTGACACCATATCTAGGCATTACTATTATAGCTTCATGGATGGTTATAGTGGCTATAACCAAATCCAAATTTCTCTAGAATATCAAGCCAAGACAACATTCACAAGTTCCCAGGGTACTTTCACATATTATAAGATGCCATTTAGTTTGTGTAATGTCCCTGTAACATTCCAAAACCTAGTCCTAAGTATTTTCCAATAGCAGATTAATAGTAGGGTAGAAGTTTTTATGGATGAATTCTCTACCTATGAGGCTATGTTTGAGCAAGCCCTTGACTGTCTTGAGTAGGTACTGAAATGATATGTTGAAACAAACCTCAGGCTTAATTGGTAGAAAAGCCATCTAATGGTCCAAAAAGGCATAGTACTAGGGTACTAAATTTTATAAGAAGGGATTGAGGTAGACCCAAAGAAGATAAAGATCATCCAAGGAATATTACACCAACCAGAGATAGTTAAAGATGTCTAATCATTTCCTGGACATACTGGGTACTACCAATGATTCATAGAGAATTTCTCAAAGATTATAAAGTCATTGGTTGAGCTTACAAAGAAAGATGCACCATTTATTTGGACTAAGGAGTGAAAACATGCATTCCAACTACTAAAGGAGAAACTTGTAGAAACTCTAATTCTACAAGTACCAAACTAGTCCAAACCATTCCACATAATGATTGATGCATCTAATTATGTCTTGGAAGTTATTCTTACATAGTTGGATGATAAGAAACATCCATAATACATCCACTACATGAGCTGAAGCATTGTGGATGCACAATTGAATTACCCTAAAATTGAGAAAGAATTAATGGCAATGATGTATGCTCTCGACAAGTTTAGGCACTATGTGCTTGGCTACAAGGTGTTTGTGCACATAGACCATAGTGCCATTTGCTTCCTAATGAACAAGTTGATAGTGAGCCCTTATATCATACAATGGCTCATGATCTTATAATAATTCAAACTCACAATGGTAGATTGAAAAGGGACTGAGAACATGGTTGCTAACCATCCTTCTTGGTTAAGATGGGATAACAAAGATAAGGAGAGTTTACTCTCTAATTAGTTTTGAAACAAACTTCTCTTTACAAGAGAAATATATAACCAAGTGCCCACAAAAAAAATGGTATGATGACATCCTTACTTCTCACCTAGGAGATGCCACAAGATCTAAACTTTAGGAAGAAACAACAATTTCATCATCAGGCAAAGTACTTCATGGAAATTAATGGACACCTTTACAAGGTGTGCGCTGATGGCCTATTCATTGGTGTGTCCCTGATGCAAATCAACTATGCTTTCTCTAGGATTCTCATAAAGGCCCTTATGAAGACCACTATGTAGGGAGCCACATAGCCATAAAAATCCTAATGGCAAGATACTATTAGACTATAATGTTCAAGGATGCGCCTCAATTTGTCTAGTTTTGTGAACGTTGTTAAAGAGATGGTGGGATGATCACTCGAATGGAGGACCCTCAACAATGGATTTAGCCACTAGAGCTCTTTGACATATGGGGCATAGATTTCATGGGTCCCATCACACCCATGTCCAACAGAAAGACATATATCATCGTGGCAGTTGACTACTACACTAAATGGGTAGAAGTAGTAGCTATTACTGATTATATATCATCCACTACTACTAGATTTGTATAAAAAAATGTTGTAAACAAGTTTGAGGTGTCACATGCACTAATTTCTAACAATGAAACTCATTTTACAAGTGTCACTTTTAGAAAATTGATGCAACACTTATAGGTTGAATATAAATTAGTAATACTCTATCATCCCCAAGCCAATGGTCAAGAAAAGGTAACTAACCAAGAGATCACAAAGATCCTAACAAGGACTATAAGCAAATATAGGAGATATTGGAGCACAAAACTCAACAATACCCTATGGACCTATCGCTTAACATGGAAACTCCCTATTGGCTACTCTCCCTACAAGTTAGTGTACGGAAAAATTCCAACACTTCTAGTTCAATCTGAGCTTTGTATGCTCTCAATAGCCTATGACCTGAATTTTGAACTAAGTCTAGCACAAAGAGAATGATTGATCAACTTGAATGTGCTAGATGAAAACCAACTAGTGGCTCTATCTTTGAACAAAGTGCACAAGGCATAAAATAAACAATGACATAACTTAAGAATATGGAAAGTAAAATTTCAACCTCGAGATAAGGTTCTTTACTGAAATCCCACACATGTACCTTAGAAAAAAAATTTAGATGTTGTGGAAGGGACCTTATATAATTCCTAAAAACTTTCCTTTTGGGGCCATGACCATATACAAACCTAAGTACCCAAATAAATGGCAGTTGGTCAACATCCAATAAGTGAAACCTTTCCTAGAACCAAATCAAGCCAGTGTAACTACCATCTCAATGGATGGACAATCACATTTAATTTTTTGAATCTCCTCCTTCCAACTTAGTCATGGGGGAGATGGCTATCTATTCTAATCATCCATATGGCTCTTTAGTTTTTCTATTTTTGTTTTCCATGTTTTTGATTTTGCAAGTTATTTATTTTACAACTTTTTTCTTTTTCAAAATTTTTCCTATTTTAATACCATCTTTTTTTTACACCATTGTTAGTACATTTGAATCTTTGTTGGATATTTTAAACTTTCTTATATATTTAACTTTTTTTTGTTTAAATCTAAGTTTTAAATTTTCATTAATAAAAGTGCTTTATTGCCAACAAGACATAGTGGTGCTATGACTACTATTGATGGTGGTTTGTGCTTTATGTTTGGTTTGCTAATGTCTAGTTTCTATATTTGAATTTTTGTACCAATGACTTCATCATGGTTTCTTTTTATATGGAATAGGAAATTATTCCACATCATCCCCCCATTCACAAAGTCTATGGTTTTCCTTGTTATAGAAGTTTGAGGTTCCTTTCACTAAAGAAACTTTTAATCAATTTGTGACCTTGGTAGTTTTCAGAATTGGAAAGGATTAAAAGGTTTGAATAGGGTGTGACTTCAAGGGAACTCATACTCTTTGTACTCTTCTACTTTTTGGAGTGCTTGGGTGTTTTTCATGAACTACTTACCATTCCATGTCGTCATCTACAAGAAGTTAAGTAAACTCTCTACATGGTCTGGTTCCCATCCAAAAAAAACATGATGGAAATTCAAATCACATCCCTTAGACAAATAAATGGGCTACAAGCTCTAGTTATGAGACTATAAAGACATGTACCCATGCCTGAAGGTACCCTCTAACTAAGGCTATCTCTCTCACTTCCTACTTCTTTTTTATTTTCTTTATGGAATGTTGGTTATTTTGTGAGAGCACTCTTATGTCTTGAGGGGATGCATCAATCTTAGAGTGGTAATGCAAAGTCACTGAAAGAAGTTGGTTTTAGTCTAAACTAAGGATGGATCTTCTTAGGTCATTTTAAACATAAACTCCACAAGGGACTTCTTATGATCTTAATGTGGAATTCCATTCTAGCTTCTCCATCATCCATTTATGCTATCCATAACTCACCTCACTGTTATTGTCCATGTTCTTGATTCCATGTCTTAGTCTGACGTATTTGAATTCTTAGGTAGAATCTTCCGAGTTTTCTTCCTTAACTTCCATCGACCATTAGTCACCTATGGGGTCTATGGACTCCTTAGGTTGAGGTTATGCAAGGGCAAAAAGGGCATGTGCCTACTATGGAGAGGACCCACTTACATATCCCTTTGTTAGGTTCATTAAGTACCTTATCCATAGGCATTCTATCCACCAGAATCTTCTGTACACTCATCTTCCACATTAGACCATGTGCTCCTTTACATAATATGTTCATTAAATACATTCTCCATTAAATTTTTTAATTTTTGAGCTTTCAAAGATCCTCTTCAATGCTCTTATCATATTCTTAGCTTTTTTCGGGATTCCATAGACCCCAAATTCATTGAAAATTTCTTATATTTCTAGAGATATTCAACTTTGAAAATTTTGGTCTATGGGCCCCATATATAGGGCCCCATCGACAGAGTAGACCTATATATGAGGCCCCATATATGGGGCCCTATTGACATGGTAGAAAAATCATTATAAATAGGCATGACCCTACTTTTAAAAAATTTACATTTACTCACAAACGCTAAAGGAGTTTTTTCAATTTTCTAGAGCCCATAACTCACAAACTGTTTATCTAAATCACTCCATTCTTCACCCTATAGCTACCAAAGGTAAGCTCTTAGTCATGATAGCCAAAAATGTACCATTTTTTATAAAAACATTTTCATAATTTTTTCTAACAACCACAAAGGTTTAACTGAAAAATCAACTATTAAACACTAAATTATAAGAGTTAAACCTTTCCAACAAGCTCTAGTGATAATTATAATAAACAATTAATAAAATAATCAATATAACATTGTCCAACCTTAGCCAAAGTATAACTAACTAACAAGAAAATTTATTTAAAAAATTTAAAGTTACACATTACATCTACTAATCCATGGATGTGTTGTGACCATAGATGGCACCAAAAGGAAAGCACACGCAGGAAGCAACACCATCCCAACCAAGGGAGAAATGGCCTAGAATATGAAGAGGCCAAGAATAGCCCTAAGAAGAACCACTTACATCCCATGCCATAGATCATCTTAGGGGGGAGGTAGAAGTGGAATCTATCAGACAAATTCCAAAACTAGTAGCAACAACAACAAAACACTCCAATCAGGATGATGCACCTACACAACCAACAAACCTTGAGGTAACCTTAATAGAGGTTTGCTTGAATTAAATCAAATTAAGGGAGGTCCAAAAATCAGTGCTTCAAGAGTTAAACTTTGATCCTTTCTTGGAGCCTGCACCAAGAAAAATGTAGGACTAGTTGAAGGCCTCTCCCATGTGGCTAGTCATCACTTCCACCAGAAAGTGGTACATGGGAGAAACATTTCTATTTTGGAACAATAGGCAACCTATAGCAATAGCGTAAATCAAGGACATATTAGTGTCCTACTCAGTGTATGCCATTCCTATAGTGCTTAGGTTGCTCAAAATAGGGGCAAACCATACTGAAATCCTAATGAAGGTTGACCTAAGCATCAAGAAAGAATGGGTGCGATGATGTTATGGTGTCAACCACAAGGAGTTTGGCATACTTACACTAGTAAAGAGGATCCATTATAAGATTTCAGCATTTCACCTCAATCCCACAATGAGGTAAAGTAAAATCACTACCTTCTCTGCTTGAGCATGTGCTACTCTGAGTGGGAGATTCCCTATCAATCTTCTACAAATCATCTATTTAAATATGGAGAAGTAGTTTAAAGAAAATGAATGTGGAAGGACGGCACTCCCCTTCCCATGCCTCATCAAGAAACTTTGTCGAAGGGGAGGGATAGTCCATTACACCAATGATGACATCAAGCAAGTTTTGATTGCCAACTGGGCAAAAATGATGAAAGATAAGACACCTATGACTACAATTTAAGAAGATGAGTAAAAACCACCACCACCACCTACCATTGAAACAATAGTGCTAGAAATCACTACAACTACCCAAAAATTATGTGAATATAAAGAATAGCTCTTGAGTTAACAAGAGCAAAGAGTAGGCATGAGTAGCAGGGACCCATTCGTATATAGAGTAGCCATGAGTCACTTTAATGAGGTGGCTCAAATAATCAATTTGATGGATGAGGATGGATTCATTTTTTCAGCCTAAAGAACATAGGTACTATGAGGTCGAATCTAAGCACTAGAGAGGTCATAGTATCTCTTACAGAACAACAGTTACTTCCAAAAATATTTGTGAATGTTGTGACCTTCTCAATGCACTTGGAGGAGAATGAAGGGGCAACTATACTGGTGATGCAACACCAAGGGTAGGAGATAGCAGCAAAAGTGATTACTGACCATATTGCTGAGACTCTCAACACACCTACAATGTCTATACTAGACGTCATTGTACTTAAGGATGTGTATATTTCCATAGAGATCACAAGTTGTAGAATAAACGTAGCATAACATGAAGAACTACTGGACCAACTAGTGGGAATCGGGCATTCACTTTCAAATGTCTTTGACCTTCTGGACACTATCACTACAACCCAGTTGGAGCTGCTAGAGGTAAGAGGGAAAAACATCATATTGGAGGTGCAACTTAAAATAAACAAAGAGTAGAATAAACGCTTGGCTACAGAAGTTGCCAAACTAAGAGCCCAAATTCCTGATCCCACATTTCTCAACCTAGCACTAATAAGAGATGAAGCTATGCAATAGCTTCACACCAAACTGAAAAGGGTTGAGGGCACAATAGATATGGTGGTGTTCTATCGATCCTTGGCAAAAGCCACACATCACAAGATACAAAAGGCCTTGGATTAGAATTGATAGGAGAACATCCAATTCACTGCAGAGAACCATCACCTACAAAATGTTGATGCATACAAGAAATAGTTAAAAGATTTTATCCATCAATAGTAGGAATAACTAGCCAAAGTAGACACAAAATTAAGGAGATTGGCAACAAAGAATAGGAATGTCTCCATGGAGGAAGTCCATGCCCTTCACTAGAAAACTACAATTGAAGTAGAGTTGGAGAAGCAGGTAGCTAGCTCGTACTTACTGTACAAGGTAGAGTTCAAGCACCACAAGAACACCAAGGACAAGCTTGCAATGGCTAATCATAAACTTGAGGTTCTCATGGCACGATTCACTAATTAGTGATCAACTACCAAGAACTTGGCTAGGAGGATGAATTACTACTAGGAGCTAAAAAATGTAGTTAGGGCATTTAACATCAAAAGTAAACAATTCACTTCCTGGTTTGTCAATGTGAAGGATATGATCCCAATAATGCCCTGTCCCTAGGATGTCCCCATTCTGGTCGACATTAGTAATGTCACATGGACCGTGAATGATCCCTAGAGTAAGGAGGGGAAGATGAAGGCATTACTTAATGCCTTTCACCTTCCATCAGAGGTTGCAGCTATAGAAAGATAGCCATAGTTGCCTTAGCCATCGCATGTGCCTAAAAATGGTGAAGGTCATTCAAAGCCTTACGAGCCACCATCGCCTAGGACTATCTAATCTTCACCACTATCTTCACACCATCAAAGGATGTGTTGTCCAAATTTTTATAGAGTGATGTAATGATTAATTTTGTGTCATGAACACCACAATTTTAATAATTTGTTGATATGTACACTCAGGCACTTAGTTTTGTCAAGTCAGTCTATTTTTTTTCTTAAAAGTTAATCAATAATTTCATACCTTCCCAATTTTGTAAAAGAACTCAAGGATGATTTTTTATTTAGTCATGGGAGTATGATGAGCATCAAAGTGTTACGTTGATAGGGCCCCATTTACATGGTGTTGCCTGGTCGACATAGCTTTTGCTACATTGATGGGGCCCTGTCAATGTAGCCCTAGAGAAAAAACTATAAATATGATCTCCTAGCCATATTTATGAGCATCATATTAATAGTAGTAGTCAAACTCTTGCAGGTTTTACATTTGAAAGTTAGAATATTTCTCCCGAGTGCATGCAGTAAGAGTCATTGAGTGTACAAATCTTTATTCAAGCATTGTTGTACCTAAGCATAATAGTGTGTACAATAATAAAGATGAGCTTCTTGATAAACCTTGTAGCATTCTAGATAGTTTATATATTTATTTATGCATTTAATGCTTTCAGTTAATTACTTAATGTTTTCCAGTAATTAAGCTAATTAAGAAAGATAAGCTAAATAGATTAAATACATAACTACGACTACTTCTAGAGTAACATGTATTTGCTTGGTAATCCTAGCAGCATTATTGATTGGTGCACCGAATAGCATACCACTTGGTAACCCAACAAGGAATACATGGCTTCAGGATGTATACAAAAAGTGGGACTAGATGCTTATGTTAGGATTATTTAAAGATTAGTTAGTTAGTTAAATTAAATTAGTTATTAAAGTACTCTATCTCTCTCTTCAAGCACCAAAATCATAAAACATAAAAGGACAAAAATTATATGCCTTGGTTACTCTTAACCATACTATTATACTTCACAAGTATAATTGGGAAGACAATGAAGGACCTTAGGGTAAGGTTCCCTTCCTAGAAGACTAGTGCACCAGAAGTTATAAAGCCCATGAAATTTGAATGGATTGCATGTGAGCACTTTGCAATTCATATGGTTGGGCATTAGGGTATCCTTAACCACTCATCACTATCATTCTATTTTTTTCTTAATTTTATTATTCCCTATTATCTAAGTATCTTTTTATCATTATTGACTATCTCATCATCCTTAGCATTTACAAATTACATTAAATCCATCAACATTATTAGCATCTATTTATCATCCTTAATAGCTTTATTAGCAAAATCATTTTAGTAGTATCTTCATGACGAGCTTCAACATAATCTCTCTCTCTCTCTCTTCTTAATGAATCTTCCTTTAGCTATTTAGCAACATCCATTAAGAGAAGATAATTTTGTATCCATTTTTTTTATCTTTCTTAGCTATGGAGAAGCTTAAGTACTCTTCTACCATGAGTTCATCATGTTTAAGCTTCCTTTATTACATTTGAAAAAATGTTAAGCCTCTTTTAGTGGTCCTTCTTTAATTCATTACATTCTTCACATCACAAGTAATGTCTAGCATTATCTTAAACATCACAACAAGCATTAGCATCATCATAAGTAATATTAGAAGTGATGTCATGTATCATCACCAATATCACCTTCTGCATCGATATTAGCAAAAATAGGCTAGTGATATCATCTTCAACATCAACACTAATTCACAATATTTGAAATAATCTTTAATCTATAAACACTTGGCCCTAGCCCTCATTTTGTATCTTTTTTGACAATTGATCATTTTCATTCATCAAGAAAGATCTTGTGCTCCCTAAGATCTTGTATCTTGTTATCATCTTATCTCTTTCCAACATCATTTCTATCCATTCATCATTAAAGAGTTATAATTCACTAACATGTTTACCTATTAACTATATTCTGTTAAGAGTTAAAAAGAAACAATAATTCTAAATCAGTGACACCATGTTATTATCAATGATATCATCTTCATCTATCTAATACTAATCTCTTAGTGTTTTTCCATCAACATCTAATGATTCTTTAGAAGATAGTATAATTAATTATAGCCTCAATAAAAATATTTGTAGCTTAAGTTTCTTTGAAATTAGGTTATTCATAGTTCAACTTGGCTTCTTTAACCTACATGTTTTCCTTCGTTATCATTTTAACCCTTTCATTTATTGCTCCTATTCCTATTTTTCTATTAATTAGCCACATTTTCCAATTAGTTCTCCTCTCTCATTCCATTTTCTCAAATTTCCATTATAATCTCTAAACAATGCTTATTAAGAATTTAATTGAAACATACCTTTCTATATTGTAATTGCTAGATATTTTACCATGCTTTATTAATGTATTGCTAATATTACATCTTTTTTAATATAAATTTCACCTCAATGTTCTATGATTCATCTTTCCATCATGTGGCCTCCTAAGTTCATATTCAATTTTAAAAAGTGTAGTACCAATTTTTTGATATTTTCAACTATTCTTTGAAATGCAATATGATCACTTATAATCACCAGCCAAGTTAATTTTCTTGGAGAATGCAAAGTTCTATGAAGTTATCATTATAGAATAATTTCATTATAGCATGTTACATTAATTTAATTTCAACATTTTTATTCATTTCATGCATGTATATCTTAATGGTTATTCATTGGAATTAAATTAGTGATTTGTAAAATCCAAGCCACAAACATTTTAATAATGAGGTGTTAGCCTAGTATTAAGGGTTTTGACATAGAACTTCCAGGTTGTGGGTTTGTAACTGAAAGCATTAAGTTATATAGAAAGCAAATTCAATCTCTTATTTGGTAAAGAATATTGATATAGCTAGGGTTTTACTAATAAAATTGCCTTTTTTACTTCTACTATAAGAAGTATTTATCAATCTAGAAAGATAACTCATAAGGCAAATATCTCCTTATGTAATAAGAACAATGTTAACTCAAAGAATAAACTAATATTAATAAGTTATAGCTTATTGTAAAGATTCTTGATGAAAGATTTGCATCAAAAAATATTAGTATTTGGTCTTAGCTTTCTATTTGTACCTCAAATTATTTTACTATTTTAAGTTTAAGCATGGATGCTAAATACGATGTAAATGTTGTTAGGTTGGGGACCGTCTTCCCTAGTGATAATTAATTTCCTTTCTTAATTATCTAAAAATTAATTATAATGCTATACACATGAATAGACATCCTTAAAATTGGAAATTTTTTCCTTTCTACATTATTTTTGGCATTTTCCATGCAATGTTAAGCATGTAATGTACTCTAAATATTTTTTTCATAGGGTCTAATATCCCATAAATATTTAGCAATACTAAATAAAATTATTATTTGAGTTTCTAGTTAAATTAAACTAAGGAAAAATCTTATTAAATTTTTACTTTATAATGATAATGTTGTCTTA